>SJJU01015016.1:0-15226 GCA_012932125.1 Conopomorpha cramerella
GCTTTAGCAAGTGCCTCTGCCTACCCCTCTTTGGGATTAAAGGCGTGAAGTGTATTTTATGTAAAAAATCCCACGGGTTCGAAGAAAAAGCGTGAGTAACGCCACGCGGTACAGCTAGTGGTATAATAATATAATGAGCCCGAGACATTTTCTCATCACACCACGGAAGGTCACCTCCTCTGTTGCCGTTTCATTACGGCAATGATATAGTTTCTCTTTTTCGCTTCAACGATTTTACAGATGAAAAAAGAGATACGTAACTATAATAGAACTCCAACATAAACTTCTGTAATATGGGTAACAGTTATTCATTTATACTTCTACGTTAAGGAGACAAAACACTACTAAAACAATCACAAGTAGGTACAACTTTATTATCCGTAAACATTTATCATCAATATGGGCCTCAAGCAGGATAGTGGTCAAACGCTTGTGAACCATTAACATGCGGAACGAATCGAAACAATTTTTTTTTTTTTGGAGAATCCACATAAAATTGCAAAACTGGTTATTTCTTTATTGTATTTAGTGATATGGCTTCGTAATACCTACTTGCAGTGAAGCGAATTTTACTTATACTTTATGCTCTCTTGCATTTACTTAAGATTTGGCTAATGTTTATTCTCATCCTATTCGTATTTTAGCATTTTACCTATTTATGCTTTCTTACATGTTATCTAAATTATTACACAATTTTGTTCAGTGGTTTTTAATCTTACATGTTTCTACCGAACGAAAAGAAGCGAGAGGCAAAAAAATGCTTCCGCATCATTGTAATAATAGTTGGTACGTTGAGTTTTAAGCAGTTTCAAAGTAAAACGATCTAAATATAGAGTTCGTTTCGTGACGATTAAAGTACGCAACCCTCTGCCGATAGATTAGCTATCGCAAGTCACGCGAGAATTTTAACAACGCGTTTTTGGCAATATTTGTCTAATCAATATCAATACAAAGTATAAAACGAAGTTGACTTCCGCTGTGTATGCTTATATCTTTAAAACTACACAACGGATTTGGATGCGGTTTTCTTTAGTAGATAGCACTCTATTATTGAGGAAGGTTTATATGTATAATATATGCATATAATAGCATAGAAACATTATTAGTAGTGTATGTGTATTGGCAAAAAAGGTTTTCCCGGTCAGCTAGTATAAAATATTTTTCAGTCGATGTCAGAACGATACAAAACAACAATTATACTATCGATAGAATTGTGAATACCCATGAAACGTATTTCTACCTGTTGGAGACATACGGTCTGCGTAAAACAATACGCACGGACCGTGGTAGGTGGGAGCGCCCCACCTTCTTAACTACGACCCTCGACCGCAGGTTTTGGCAGCTCACTTGCACTTCCACTACAAACACAGATTTTATTTTTATTTATTTTATTTATAGATAGCTGTACATTGAAAAAAAAACTAAAACAACGATTTCTACGCCATTTGAGCGCACACTTATTCGTAAATAAAAGGTGATGTAAAAAAAGGTGGAGGTTAATTCGTTGATCTATTTTTTTGTTACCTCAAAGCTTTTGACTGGGTGAACCGATTTGGATGTTTCTTTCTTTATTTAAAAGCTGGTGCTACCAGTTTGGGCGCAGTTGGTACAGGTTAATGGCTTCTTTGAGAAAACCAGAAATCTGTAAAATTTTACTGGTTGCAGTCGTTTATTTCTTCTTTAAAGTTATGTTATCCAACTACATATCGCACAGTTAGAAAAAAAGTGACACAAAACAAAATATGTCATTTTATGAAATTGAACCTTAACATAAAATATACAAAACTTCAATTACAACGTCGGTCCTTTTTGTTCTAACTATGCGATATGTACAAGCTTAATTATGACCCTTTCGTTAAATATATTACTCTAACATCCATACAGTCCACTGTCTTAATTACTGAGTTCAATAACTGCGTTTTAGCCTCGGTCAGATGTAACTTATTGCGACAAAATCAGACGCTTACCAATCGGATTGAGTTTCTGAAGCAGAGATTTCGTAATTTATGAAAGTCAATTTCGCTGCCTACGTCAGAATCCTTCTTTGCCGAACACAATGTTTTTATTCATCATTTCTCATCATACTGTAACTTATCTATGGAAAACTAGCAAACCCGGCGAACTCCGTTTCGCCACCAGATGGGTTCGTTTCGTTTACCCGCTTTCTGTTGAATTTTTTCCTGAATTTTCTTTGCTATTAACCTCACGGAGCCCGAGACCTTTCCAACGAATGCAAAACCGTGGAAATCGGTTCGTGCGTTCTGGAGTTATAGCGTCAGGGAGGAAAACCCGACTTATTTTTATATGGAAAATGAATATGTTAGTAAAACGGTTAGTTAAACATGTACTTATAGTACAAATTGAGACGAACTAACAGGTATTGTTTGAAATAATACTCGTATTAGAGATATCCAGTCCGCAAAATGGCTACTTGTCAACAACATTGTATTACAATTCAGACATCTAAGTGTCAATTCTTTTCTGCTAAGGTTCTGGTTCGCTCCACGAAAGATTATGAAAATGAGTTTATGTATTTGCCGATTGATCTTGACATACTTCCCTGTAAGCCTCCAGTATTCAACATTGATAAAACGTTAGCAACCAAGATGAAGGATATCGTTATCAGCTGTAGAATATAAAGAGGCAGGTAATCTGATGACAAGATCGATAAAAGTTAGTACACGATATAAAAAATAATACGCGAATTCTCACTGACCACCTGTATAAACAAATATGATATTATCTCTATACAGGTTTTTCAGTTTCAAATGATTGAAGTCATCAATTCATAGGATAAAATAAAGTCTCCTCCCCTTGTCAGTCTAAAACTACGCAATGGATTTTGATGCGGTTTTCATATAATATACAGAGTAATGGCAGAGGAATGTTTATATGTATAATGCATATAATAGTAGATAAACATTGTTAATACGTAGATAGTATATAACAAAGTCGCCTCCGGCTGTCTGTTCCTATATTATTTGTTTAGATCTTTAAAACTACGCCACGGATTTTCATGCGGTTTCGTTTAATGGAAAGAGATTCCTGATTCCTGAGAAAGGTATATAGAAAGAAAGAAAGAAAAAATATTTATTCACGCCGCACAAGGTAGAAATAAAAGCATACAAAAAGAAAAAAAAAATGAATAACAGAATACAAAATACACATATTAAACACAATTAAAAAAAAAATTATTGCGGCGATGAAAGGGCAGCTGGCTCAGCATGTTGCCGCGACTTACGCCACGACGCTGATTTTCAGCCAGTGCCCGGGGTGTGACGCACGAGCAGTCCAGCAGTGCCAGCATCAGACACAATTATACGATATAAAATATAAATACGTACATATCATACACTAATATACTATATAAAAAGATGTCACGACCACTGAAGTCAATGTGCAGTAGTTGCTAAGTGCTGGATTAGGATGAGGAATTCTTCTGCCGTTCCAGAAGGAAACCTTTAAGCTTACGCTTAAAGGTGATCCGACTTCCAGCTTTGCGAAGAGGAGGAGGTATGTCATTCCAGCACTTGGACGCTGCAAACCTGAAACTTCCCCGAAATGCAGCAGTTCTGTGCGAAGGTGTAAACAACATCAGTTTAGATTTTTGTCTTTCCCTTTGAGACCAATTAAGTTGTTCATATAAATATGGCGGCTCTTTGCTGTGGACAACGTCAAACAAAAGAGTAGCGAGATGTAGGTTTCGACGTGCCTCCATATTCAGAAGATTTGCTTTGTTCAAGTACGGAGTGACATGGGAACGAGGTGGGATTTTGAAACAAAAACGAGCACAAGCATTTTGTACACGCTGTAAAAGTCGTTTGGATCTACCAAGAATACATCCACCAAAGACGACGTCACAATAGTTCAAACGCGATAGTATGAGCGACTCACACAGCGTGATCCGAAGATCAACACTGAGGTAATCGCGTACACGATACAACAATTTGAGACGATAGAAACAGTTACTGACGACATTAACAATGTGTTTTTCAAAGGGCAGCTCGCTGTCCATGAGGATACCGAGGTTCTTTGCTTCCATCACTCGCTCAATTGGTTCGCCCTTGATGGATATATTATGGGCAGCCATGGAGTGTACTGTATTGCGTATTTGGGTTTTTGTTCCAAGGATCATGAATTTTGACTTTCTAGGGTTCAGCACCAAACAGCTTCTGTCCGACCAAGCAATGAGACGATCCAGATCCTTACTTATATTTTCCAGTGTGCTTTTCACTGCTGACGGATGGTTTGAAGCGTAGAGTTGTACATCATCAGCGTATAAATGGTATTGAGTACACTGTAAAGCATTTATAATGTCAGCACTGTACAGAATAAAAAGCAGTGGACCTAAAATAGAGCCCTGTGGTATTCCACGTAAAAGAGGCTTTGCTGCAGAGGAACATTCGAGACCATCTGGTTTAATTATGCTGACGATCTGTGATCGATCGGACAGGTAGCTGTTGAACCAGCGAACCGTAGAAGAATCAAACCCATAGAAGGACATCTTGGATAGTAGTAAGGGTATGTTCAGACAGTCAAAAGCCCTGGAAAAATCGAGAAGCAAAAGAATTGTGCTTTTCCCCTTGTCTATTGCTGTCAAAATATTGCTAACCACGTCCAGTAGTGCAGAGGCCGTGCTTCTTTTTTTGCGAAATCCTGATTGAAAGTCCGGAAGTAACTGATTCTGTTCCAGGTATTTTGAGAGCTGATCATACACCACCCTTTCCACTATCTTCGACAGGGTGGGAAGGATACTTATTGGTCGAAGGTCACTAAGGTTGACAGGGTTAGGGATCTTAGGAAGCGGATTTACTTTGGCAACCTTCCAGTTAGTCGGGAATACATTAGTCAGTATGCTAGTGTTGATCATTTTAGTCAGAACATCAAGAGTACGGGGCAATGTCATTAAAATCATGTCAATAGTAATATTGTCCACGCCTCGAGCATTCGTTTTAACTCCTGTTAAAATTCTCCCAACAAGATCTGAGGTTACAGGTGTCAGTTTGAGAGTCCCTGCCCGAGCGTGCTTGTGATACTCGTAAAAAGTCATATTGGATATGGTCACGTTTGGTCTGCCCGGGACTGCCAAAAAATATTGGTTTATGTCATTAGGGTCGTCACAATTGGGGGGTAACTCAGAGTTCCGTATATGTGTATAATACAGAGAATCATTGCTGATAATGTATATGTATTGGCAAAACAACATTTGCCTAATGTATATTAGAAAAACAATGTTTGCCAAATCCAAAGCTAAAACGGTCCAGTCGTTCTCGAGTTGTAGCGAGACTAAGGAATAATTCATTTATATATATAGATCGAACTTAAGAGCACAGTCACGTAATTGATGTACATAATTAAGGATTTTCCGATATTGGACGACTAATTAATGTGAATAATAGATGGTAGAGTCAAGGACTGCTCGAGCCTCAGACGAAATATTTAATAAATAGACTTATCAAGCGTATTGCCTTCAATCGGAGTGGAATAACAATATTTTAGTCTGACTAGGTTTTTATGTGGCCAAATAATTAAAGTGTGAGTGACATATGGTCAGCTCGTCGCCCTTTATACGCTGGACAACCCTAAAGTTTCCTTTTACGTGGGATAATGGAACAAAAACATCTGTTACATACATACCTACTTAGGGCCTAGCATACTGCTGATCTCCTTTTATCTCCTCTCTCTCCAGCGCTGCCGTCTTCACCACGTTCCAGTCAATGCAGTTTGTTTTATGTTAATACTGGACGTAAACCCGGTTACGCTCGGGAGTTGTAATCCGGTATCTGTGACGTTTGTAATGTTCCTTATTCTGTAAACATATTACAGTCAAAATAATTCTGACAGATGAAATGGAGAATGGGCGTGACCAAACCAATTATTGGCTCATATGCAGTTGGCAGTCATACACTCACGTCATGGTCGCTTGTCATTGGGCGACGCCGAGCAGTGTTATGCTTGAACTAGGATATGTATTGCCAGAACAGTTTCGTTCTCGTGCGGTGTAGTGATTTTATGGTCGTTGGATGGAATGTATGAAGATATATTAGATATAAATAAGTACATTTACTTTGCAGGTTGGACTGTTTCCGCAAGACGTACGCGGCTGAGGGCTACTTCGGCATGTACCGGGGCTCCGGGGTCAACATCCTCCTCATCACGCCCGAGAAGGCCATCAAGCTCGCCTGCAACGACATGTTCCGGCATTATCTCACCATGAAGGATGGGTTAGACAGATTTTTAAACACTTTTAATGTAGAACTAGTATCCGCTTAAGGCTTAGGCGGAGATAATAACCTTCCATCGTCCTATGTCAACTTTAGCGGAATTTTTAATTCGTAAATATTGTTTTAAGCTAATGTGGCTTCTTACTAAAGTGGACAACATCTCATGTGTCGAATTGCTAAAGTGACCTTCATCTCACAAAGGGAACGAAATACTACAAATCGTAGCATAAAATGTGTATTGGGTAAAAGTGCAAGAACTGTCTTGCACTTTGCATTAGCCTAAGTGGAAAACGAATGGACACACGGTGTCCGTTATGGCACTCAATGTCCTGAACTATTGGTGTGATACTGTCGATTACAATGTAAGATATCAAGAGAAACTTGAAATCAATGCAGTTTTGTTGTGTGGCAGTTCCCTGCCGGTGTACCGTCAGATGCTGGCCGGCGGGATGGCGGGCGCGTGTCAGATCGTTATCACCACGCCCATGGAGCTGCTCAAGATTCAGATGCAGGACCAGGGACGTATCGCCGCACAGGCCAAGGCTGGTTAGTATACCTTACATACATACACTTCACGCCTGTCTCCCAGAGGGGTAGGCAGAGACTACAGATCTCCATTTGTCACGGTCCTGACATACCCCTTTCTCTTCATCTACATTCATACATCTTTTCATACATGACCTTCGGTTTCGAGTACTTTTCACGCCACCTTCGGCCAGGACATCCTTACTGATGAGAATGCCTTACTGATGTACAAAATTTGCTGAGTACATTACACTTACCTACATTACATACGGACTTTTGGACGGTGAATTGTCACCATTGGGGTCTTAACAATAAAGTAACCGTCACCATCGTGAAAACTGATTTTCACAATTCCATTCATTCGTTCCATTTTCGGTTTTAAATTTTAATAGTAAACTTCAACACCTCCGATCAAACCACTTTTTTTGTTAAGCCACTAATTTGTACTTTAAATTATTCAATTAGACACGTCAACAACTTACTAATAAATACATCATGCGATAATTCAATATTGTTCACCGGGTGTATAGGCGCGAATATAACCAAAGACAAGCTCGAGCTTACCTTTGTTATTTTACTCGACGTTTCGACGCAGTTGCATGCGTCGTGGTCACGAGTGGACTGGAGTGCCCTATACACTCGGTGAACAATATTGAATAATAATGTCTGTGCGCGTTTCATTAAAAAACATCATACGATATTCGCAATTATGTACTAAATAATTGAATGTTCCCAATCCACCACCAGAGGGCAGAACGATGCAGCGAGTGACCGCGATGGAGCTGACGCGCAAACTATTAGCGGAGCGCGGCATAGTGGGCCTTTACAAGGGTATAGGGGCCACGGCCGCCCGAGACGTGTCCTTCAGCGTCGTCTACTTCCCAATGTTCGCCATTACCAACGACCTTGGCAAGGGCGCCGATGGAAGTGCTCCGCCATTTTGGTATGTATGTTTGTTCCCTTTCGCTGCGGTAGGCGAGTTAACTCGTATTGTTGATTGTCTTCCCCTACGCGGATGGCGAGATAATTCGTCTGAAATAATTCGTTCACACACACGGAACAACGCAAACGCGGACCTCCGCGTTTGCATTGTTCCGTTCCTCGCTCCGCAGTGAAAGGGTTAAACTTCTCTTGGTTTGTTCACTAAGAGGAGATAGAGGTGGATAGGAGGGAATGGGCTGCTTGAACATTTTGCCGTTCTCCTGATTGTCCTATTGGAAAAGCGCGGTGAGGGTATTAGGCAATGCAACTTGATAGCACACTCTCCAAAATGCACCTGATAGAACGCAGATAGGCTTGCGGCGATGGTCTAGGCGTTGTCGCCGAGTATCAAACAGCTTGGCAGCACGCCTCTATTGCCTTCGGAGCCTCAAGCTGGTATTTTGCCGATCCATCCCAAGAGTGCGAGCAGTGTTCCACGATCGAACTTGTGCTTGGTACAATGTGACTAACTGTTTCCGTGTGAAATACCAACACACAATCAAGAGGATGCTCAGCTTCTTCGCAGCGCATTGGGCCGTAGCCTCGATATAATTTCTGTACAATATGCGTCTGTGGTCCAGTTGGTCGGATACTTGACTTGTAACCGGGAGGTCCCGGGTTCGAGTCCGGCAACTGGACGTGTACCCAAGGGAGCTCTTTTTTCAGAGCCTAGTGTACGCAACGCAAACGCTCGCTACGGTGACAGGACAACATCGTGATGATAACCCGCACACGCACAAGGTGTGTGAGACCCTATAACGGCGATGGCCTCACCCCCTGTCCGTTGGGTTAAATACGCTTGGTGAACCGTGGGTACTTGCTTCAGCAAGTGCCTCTGCCTACCCCTCTTTGGGATTAAAGGCGTGAAGTGTATTTATTTTTATTTTTTTTCCGTATGTTATAAGACATATCCGATTCTAAAAACACCACACCCGTTCCCCAGGTGGTCGTTCTTGTCCGGTTGCTTAAGCGGCTCCACGGCGGCGCTGGCCGTGAACCCCATGGACGTGGTGAAGACGAGGATGCAAACACTCACCAAGGGCAGCGGCGATCGCCAGTACTCCTCTATAGTGGACTGTATTAGGTATGTTAAACAATACGTAGTCACAACAATGCGGGGAAGTTTTTTATTAATCCACTTTGAACACTTTGTCCACCACCTTGCCTGATGTTAAGCGATGTGTTCTAGCAAAACGGAGTGGAAAACTTTTGTAAAAGGTTTCTTGTTGAACAATGGGTGGGTTGCAGATATTTTATGGAGTTTCAAAAGTTGATGGAAATGTTGGTGACTCAGGCGTTTAGAAAAATCCCCGATGTTCTGCTTGAACAGTCCTTGACTGTACAGGCCAAACTCCTACCTAATAACAGCCGTTGGAAAATGTATAAATTACACAGTGTTTCCTCCTATTCCATCATTTGACATTTTCTGAACATGTGCAAAACAAACTTGTGCCTAGGTAAGTAATAAGCGAGTATAATCGCTTGAACTATAACAGGGTATTGTCTTTCTTCCAGTCAAACTCTAAGGCACGAAGGTATAACGGCGTTCTTCAAGGGAGGCGCGTGTCGTATGATGGTCATTGCTCCCCTGTTCGGCATCGCCCAGACTATCTACTACATCGGTATCGCTGAAAGACTACTTGGCATCAAGTAAACTAACGCAAACATGGTATACTTCATGTCATATACCTGTATCTAGGGAGCGATTACCGGCGATCGTTGTTACTATTTGGTGGTCAAGTGTACTGTTGCAATAGTGCATCAATAGTAATGATTTTTTTGCAGAATTGAATTACACTGATGCTTTATGTTTAGTTTATTTTACATTTTTCTCTAACAAAAGCAGAAGTTATTACATTTCAAGAGCAATTTTGCTACGATTTGGCTACTATTGGAATGGTAAATTTGGTCCCTTGAATACATGTGATATACCTAAAGAACATAACGCCTGTCTCCCATTGGGATAGAAACAATCGATTTCGACTTTAATTGGCCGGCTCTCGCTTCGGAGATAGTAGCTCAATTCACAAACTGCAGAAACGTTATTTCTCTCAGACAATCATAACTTTGCGAAAAACTGTATGAATTTTGGTTCTTATGCATTTTATTTCACGAAGTCCGTCTAGATAAACGATTCTTTTAATAGACACCTGAATATAATATTATTGTGATGGAGGTACCTCCTGCTGGTTTTTGACTATTATTAAGTCACTTAATTATCAGTTATTCTATTCACGATTTTTGTGAGATATCGTAAGATAATTATTTCAAAATCTAAACGGATTTCGTAAGAGAAAATCTCATTAATTGTCAAAAATACACACAATATTATAGATATTGATAAAATTTGTCTGTGTAACTGTGTAGATAAACTATACACTAGTGCTCTCTACATTCGTGGAATGCACGGTGGTGAAATTTATTGAAATCTTAGGAACACAAATGTACTAAGTAATGTAACACAACGTGTCCTCTTAGTATTTACATTTGATTTTTAACTAGCAATAGAATTGTCTCATATTTCGTGCGTAGACGTGGAACCATACAAGATACGCGTACAACCTATGCGTGATAAAACATCTCTCATGTTTGAGCGTATTTTTATGTAATGCTGAGCTTCGCGAGTCGTGTAAGGCTAGTCACGTTCTCTTAGGTCCGATTCGAAGCTGACGAAAAGTCCTCTAGGAAATGGCGTTTCGGTCGTTTTTTTTTCTTTCCTGAAATGGGACTAAGGGGAAACGTTGTGAAACAATCATTCATGGAAATCATGCAAGTAAAATATTATTAAAATGTAAAAAAATCCGTAACGTTTTACGACGCCATTTTATGATCAGTGCTGTCAGTAATGTCTCACTCTTTCTACAAATCTGATGTTATTGACAGAAAAACTGACACATACGAAAATTCGAAAATCAAATATTTAAATGATCTTTACCTTTATTATTTATTTTACTATAAGTACATGGCGTTTTTCGAGTGATTTGTGCTCGATTGCCCAGTTATTTATCGTAAGGAAGACGCATAAATGTAGCGCAGTTTCTGTTTCTCTATCGGTTTGCATTTTGAAGGTACCTACTGACACATAATATGCTAGCTAACCAGGTTACGTTTGTTCCCAGTAGATTTTATAACAGTACCTTTCTTGAGGTCAGTTGGTACTTCTTAGTTCCAAAAGGATCTTCACGGTGGGACGATAATTCCTGACATGATTTTGGAGCAATTACCGTAAATAAACATGACAACGTCAATTATCAAACCTTTGACTCATAAAAATAAGAATAAGATTACAAGAATTGCTCCAAAACCATGAAACTTGGCATGTGGGTCGGTACCTTTACGGAATACAGTTCATTCGATTTTAGAATTTACTTGACAGCCAGATGTTGTAAGTTACTTACAACGTGAGCGAGATAGACCTACAAAATTATAGACTGGTCTTTTATTTTTTAATTATATTCTAAAAGCTAATTATGTATTTTTAGATACATTCATGACATTAAATACCTCGTTCGAGTCAATTTTCGGGCATTTCGACTATGATGCTTTTATCTATTGTCCATTTACAATGCGTACGTAAATTACTTTCAGATTAAGAGAAAAGTATTTGCTATGGGTATAGTAAGAAAATAGAATCATTTTACGTGGATAGAAGTGCAAAGCAATTAGAGTCGTTTAGTTTCAAACTGCCAATCACATATCTTCCAATCACTAATATAACTTCATATTGTTAACAGTAACGTTTCTGATGGGTCTCTATAGTATGAAAACCAAAACTATGCGACAAATATAACATTTTATTGATATTTTTTTTAGTAAAAAGTGAAAAAAACGAAAAATACGTTATAAAAGACAATACCTTTAAAAAAACAAATTAATTATTTCTGTTTATGTACAATTAATGCGTACCAATTTGTGCGCGTGTATATGCTGTGCTATTTTCGTGATATTATATTATGTTAGTAGGCCTCTTTTAAATACGTATTTAGACATATGTTTTATTTTGACAAGTGATAGAAAAGTCGAGCAAGAAAAATAATATAGCAAGTCAAACTGAGTTCGACCTATCACGAGTTTTCACGTTGCACGAGTCATTTGATATTTGTCAGTTTATGAAAGAGGTCATTAGGTTATTTATTCTGTTGCCATAATGTAATATGCTGTTCGCTAAAATAATTAGTTTTTAGAGGTTTATTAATGAACTCTGCCTCTATTGAAATGACAATATTTTATGTTAAGGTGTACGAATGAATTTGACGAAATATTACACAGTAATAGGTACCTACATAATATATAAATGTCATGTTATTTATTGTGTAATTATACATGTGTTAATTAATAAACGTGGCAACAATTTCACCTCACACGTAACTGTTATTGTGTAAATGTGATAAAAAATATCATAAATATTTACCAACTTATTATTTTATGAAATTTGGCAAGTCTGATTATTCTTAACTCTATCCAATGTCCGGACCGAATCTGACTTATATACTAAATGAAACACAGAAATAATATATGAACCAATTAATAGTTAGATCTACCATCTTACTTAATAGGTACTATATTAATGGCTATTAGACAGGGCAAAAGAAAAAAAAAATGACAAAAAAATACCCATTATATTTTGTCCTGAAATCAATATTCTGAGTATGCTGTATCGTGGTTGCTCCGTTTATTCCTTAACACGTTGTATACAAAATATGCTATTTAGTTATGAACAAATTGCACGCTTGAATCGATGTGTAAGAGATATTTGGCACAATTATCCAATTATATGCAAGTATGAAATCAGTATAAAATGTAATTAATTCGGCTGTTAAACGTTAATTTATTTGACGAAAATGTAGAAGTACCTAACTTTAAGAACTAAAGGTTAACTATAGTATGTTTTGGCATTACCTCAAAATGTTGAATGTTAGCTCTAAGTATAATATCGTATCCTTACATCTACCCATTGTTGATGTTTTATGACAATAAATGTAGTTATTGAAGGCGCTAGGCTCATTCCGGTCATCCACCCCAGGGGGCATAGTCGGAATTACATACTGTTTCGTCTCGCGTAAACCGCCCAATCCGCTTACGTGGAGGCAACCAGGTTTGGCTTATATTTATTTGTTTTGGCTTAAGAGGCTTTTACCGGTGAACCACCGACCCCCCCTCGAACCGTTCTCCAAATGTCCATCATAAGTTAGGTTTTTTGGGTGGTTGACTGCAATAAGCCAGCCGTTATGTGCAAATTGTATTACTGTCAATTAAATTGATGTGAAATTATTTAAATATTGATGAAATCGTGGTATTTTAATTTGCTGCAGCGGTATGAAATATGCTTACTATGCAATGTATAAAATTACCTATACTATTCCGTATTAATAGTCTCAATTGATGTTGCTTTGTGAGTACGTCAGTTCTTTTGTGATACAATTGTTATTGTTGAAATTCATATTTTGTTATACCTAGTTTTTTTTAATTTGTTTATTTATTAATAGTAAGCTGTTCATGTTTTTGGCGTAGTAATAATTTCTGGTACCTATATTTTATTCTAAGCTCATTATTGAACGTCATTCCATAAATATTCAGTTAGATAATTGAATAGAAAAATATGATTGCTGGCTGAAATTAAATTAAAATGTTATCTGTTTTAAAATATACTTATTTCAGACAGATCTGGTGGTTTTATTTTGTGCTTTCATTAATATAGTTATCGACAGAGTAGGAGACACTTTCACTTTCTATTGCCTGTTGGCTAAACTTTGCGTTGCAAGAGAGAAGTGACAATACACATAAGACGCTGCGATTTGTTAAAACAAGTTAAGTCGCGCGTGCTCGGCCTGCAGGAGGCGACTTCCCATAATGATCCCAGTTATAGTCCCACTTTTATTTATTTTATTTGGAACAACAAACAGACTTACACATAAGTAGAATAAATCGCATATACATTTCTCGACCTTATACTTCTGAAGTCGAGATATATAGGCGTAAGCCCCATGACGCTTTCCATATTTTTATCACTATGAACAAGCGTTTGACCACCATCCTGCCTGATGTTAAGCAGCGATCTGGTCTACGATGGAGCACACTTGTTCATTAGGTACCTATTCACCCGCGACAAGACCTTCAGACTGTACTGCGCAGGAAATACAGACTCCAGCAAGTCGTTCCACATCCTGGCGGTTCGCACTATGAAAGTGGACGCAAACCGTTTGGTTCGCGTAAATGGCAAATCCACCTGGTATGGATGACGTTTTGCCGTTCTCCTGGTTGTCCTATCGTAAAAACGATCTGTTCGGTACTTGCCCCCTTTCTACTTTTGCCTACTGAGTGTGAGCCCCAGGTAATTTGTAGAGATTTGCCCCCTTTTTAGAAACCCCTACTTTTTGTTCGTACTATGCCCCTTTTATTGACGACGTGTAAATTTTATCTTGATTTGACCCCCTTTCGTAACGATCATACAAAAAGAAGACATTGGCCCTCTTCTGTACAGTTAGGAAAAACAGAAATCTTAACAAATATTTAATACTAAACATTATAAGGAATACAAAATTGAATGTTAGTAACGGACTATCTCGCTTACGTAAATTTTACTTTCACCAGTCTTGATAAGCACTCTTCTACATTAATTTTGCATTGCACGAGATCGTCCACTATCTTCACTATTCTTCGATCAGTGACTACATCTTTTTCCTGCCTCTTTCTCGAGTAGGGGACGTGCATTTTACTGCGTCTTATCAAAAAAATGTAGTGAATGCTTTCATCCTTTAGAATTTTAATGAGTAAAAATAAATCAGGTTTCTTCGTTTTTACTATTCCATTTAGGCGAAAATGCCATCCTTCCGTAGCATTTATGGTACGATGACGATTGTACTGATAACAGCTTACCAAACGTAAAACCTCAGGCTTCATCCACTGACTTATAAAATCCAGCCAGTAATTGCTCCAATGAGTACAAAATGACATCATTGGTAGATACAGATATTACGGTTTAAGAGCAAAGTTTATCATAGGAAAGTGCTAACTGTAAAAATAAGGGGCAAACAAAGAAATATCTATAGCTTGGTTCAAATTTAGTACAAAACACGAATGCAAAGTGGATGAGTCAAAAAAGGGGGCAAACTCCGAAAGGGGGCAAAATACATTCATTTACAAGGGTATTCGAAAAAGTGGGCAAATATCTACAAATTATGTACATTTCAACCACGCGGCCAACTGCTCTGATAGGAAAGATCTTTTTCCAGGGGTTAGTAAAGATTTGTTAGAAACATAATCCCGAAGGAAAAATTTGTTACACTAAAATTGGCCAGATTAGGTCCGACAGAATATGGCCACTCCGACCGCATGTTGCGGTAGATAGCAAACGCTATAAAACAGTATCTACACTATGACTAAGGACTTTTGATACATCATTGGAAAGCTTTTGATTTGTTACATTTGTTAGGCTATGTGTCGGCACTGTTGCATTAATTTACAAAAAGTTATGAACATAATTAGATTACAATAAT
>SJJU01015028.1:0-10485 GCA_012932125.1 Conopomorpha cramerella
GTTTGATAAAACGATAGCGCCATTCAGAAATACTACCAACGCCATCTAGTGAGTAATTTCGGAACCTTTAGGTACAAAATAATCCATGGTAAAATTTAAGATTGTTGTCAGCGGCTCAGGTGGGGGAGGTACCACAATCATTTAACGCTTGTTCATAGTGATAAAAAAAAATAAGAGACAGATTGATTCTTGAGTATTGAAAGTCCATGTTCTACCCCTATGGAAAAGGGTGTAACGTATATGTACGTGTGTAATTTTATCCCTTTTCGTCATCATCATCATCATCGTCAGCCCATATTTGTCCACTGCTGGGCATAGTCACTAATTGCACGCCACTGTGACCTGTTTTCGACTTCTCGCATCCAGGCTGGCAGGAGCAGCCATCTTGTAGTCCACCTTGCCCTTTTGTGTATTTAATGTTTATTACTGATTTGTGTTTTTTGTTCTGTTTTACACTTACTGTCGTATTAGGTCTGTAAAGTCAATTATTTTTTTGTAAATAAATAAATCAATCCCAAAGACGACTAAGTATGTACAACCCGATACCTATGCTATGTAGAAAAGTAAATACCTACTCCATATTTATTTTAAGTTTGATGCAGACTACACGGAAAACGAAAAAAACAGTCACACATGTGTCCCCTGGATGTTGTACTCTCTAGGGTGTTCCGGGGGCACCGGCTCTTTCGCGCGCAGAAGTCACCGGGGGGTTTTAGTGGACGCACCACATAACCTCGTCGATTCCCCCGCAGACGACGGGGTATCCGAAGGGATTTCCCCCCGTCAACAAAAAAAAAAGTCACACATGTGTGCAGAATGAACGACGATGACTAAAGGTGTATTTCCACTGACTGGACGGCACGGCACCGGATTTTTGAATCTTTAAACAAAAATGTATCTTATATACGATGTTCAAAGTCTATTATACCGCCGGATGCGGCCGGCTCCGTCGGTATTCCGCGGCACGACGCATGCGGTCGCCGTCCTCGATGTAAAATAGACTTTGACCATCGTATATAAGATACAATTTTGTTTAAAGATTCAAAAATCCGGTGCCGATGTCGTGCCGTCCGGTCAGTGGAAATACCCCTTTAAGCAGACGACGGCTGTTACATACCTCTTCACCGTGAGTCCAGCGTATGGCCGGAGGTGGCTCCGGGGAGTGCTGCACCACGCACGTCAGGTTGATGGTGCTACCCGTGTTGATAAACAGCTCCGGCCCGCCCAGGATTGTTGTCAGCGGCTCTGATGGGGGAGGTAGCACGATCACTTCACGCTTTTTATAAGCCCGTGATGGGGAAAGTTCAAACTCCAAAAAAATCTTATCATACTCTAACTAATTCACTGTCACCTTGTGATGTCATTGCAATTAACAGTTTTTGCAACAGTAGACTTCAGCATCATTAAAAAACATCATTTTTCAACTCGTATCATAAATAATAATAATAATAATACACTTCACGCCTTTTAATCCCAAAGCGAGATAGGCAGAGGCACTTGCTTAGTAAGCAAATGCCCACGGTTCACCAAGCGTATTTAACCCAACGTGACAGGGGGTGTGCCCATCGCCGTTATAGGGTTCACACCCCTTGTGGTGTGCGGGTTTCATCACGGTGTTGTCCTTCACCGTATGAGCGTTGCGTTGCGTAAATAGACTCTGAAAAAGAGTCCCATTGGTACACGTCCAGTAGCCGGACACGAACCCGCGACCTCCTGGTTACAAGTCAAGTATCCGATCCAACTGGATCACAGACGATCCAATGGTTGATAAAACCTGGAATGTCACATTGACAGTAATGACAAGAGAGCGAGACACATGATTGGTAGTTCTTGTGGCAGTGAATTATAAATTAGAGCATAGATGTCGCTAGTGGGTGTTCAGGTTGACTTCTGTCACTTATATTAATTTATTCAAACTTCATACACTTCCTTAACATGTACGTACACAGACAGTGAAACATTTACTGCCACTCTCAATACTGTCTGATTGAAATTTGTCATTTAGTTGAAATTTATCCCCTCTTATACACCTAACGCCATCTGTCATAACTAAAAGAATCAACGCCCTGAAAATTCCCCATTGAAAACACATTGTACCTCTTTAATGGGCAGTTTTCTAAAAATAATTCTATCTGTCAAACATTTCGAGAAAGGAAAGAGATGAAACTAAGCTTTAGTTTCTGATGATTCGTCTCCAGACTCTTTTGTGGGAGGTTTTTTGAAGTGACAACGTTTAATAACTCGACACTACGGGCTGCATGCGCGAAAAAGATGACGTCATTGTCCCGTTCCGCAAGCGAGTGTACTACTTCTACTGCAATGTTTGACGTGGTCATGTTAAACTACCGTCCGTAAACCGATTTTACAGACAACCAATTAAAAAAAAAAAGTACTCATTACTGTATCATAAAGAATAAACTTCAAACTTGCTTTTAATGTAATTAGCTCACATTTTACGATCCTTCCTACAAGTTAGATGAACTTTTGACGGAGTTTGGTTCAATGTAGGTACGTCATTTTTGCTTTATTTTATACGTCTTTCAGAATTCAGTCCTTCATTATATTGTAGCTTTTACTAAGCGTCTGTGGTCCAGTTGGTCGGATCTTTCACTTGTAACCGGGTCGCGGGTTCGAGTCCGGCTACTGGACGTGTAGGAATGGGGCTCTTTTTCGGAGCCTATGTACACAACGCAACGCTTGTGCGTGTTGAAAACCCGCACACCACAAGGTGTGTGAACCCCATAACAGCGATTGGCTCATCCCCTGTCACGTTTGTGTTGTTATGTTGGCATTTGTTTCAGCAAGTGCCTCGGCCTATCCCGCTTTGGGATTAAAGCGTGAAGTGTGAGTATAAAGTTTATCAACATACCAACAACAGACAAGTACATCCGGTGGCCGATAGGTGGCGTTGTTCCCACTTGACACTCGTACACGCCAGAGTCTCGCCTCTGGGGGAACTTTATCTGGAACAAAAAGAAATTGATATATCCATAGTACATGTATTAATGTGTAGTGTTAGCCGTGTGGTGACGGCGAATAGAATACATGTGTCACCACCCCAGCCCAACTTTTCCCGTCATGGGGGTCGTAAGAGGCGACCGAGGGAGCTCTCCAGTGAACGGGCAGCAGCGCTCTCTGTGAGTTAAACCACAACACCACTGCGATCGCCAACCCGCCTGCCAAGCGTGGCGATTACTGGCATTTCACCCCAAATGACGGACCTCACTGGGGGAGGCCCTCGTCCAGCAGTGGACGTTATGCGGATGATGATGATCATGTATTAATTTATTTATGTAAACAGCTTACATAAACATTACAGGTAAAACCTATTTTTTTTTTCATCACTATGACCAAACGTTTGACCATCATCCTGCCTAATGTTAAGCAGCGATGTGGTCTTGTTAATAAGGTACCTATTCACCCGCGACTTGAATACCTTCAGACTGTACTGCGCAAGAAACATAAGACATCCCGGCAAGTCATTCCACAACCTGGCCGTTCGCACTATACAAGTAGACGCAAACCGTTTGGTTCGCGTAAATGGTTTATCCACCTGGTACGGATGACGTTTTGCCGTACCGGTTGTCCTATTGTAAAATAGCGATGGGTTTAGATAGTGTATTGTAGATTAGTAGTTACCTAGTCGACATTATGCTCCGACGTAAGGTCTTCAAGTCTCGGGTAAATAGGTACCTACTGAACAAGTGTGCTCCATCGTAGACCACATCGCTGCTTAACATCAGCCAGGATGGTGGTCAAACGCTTGTTCATAGTGATTAAAAAAAAAAACACGTAAACCACACCGTTGCTTAACATCAGGCAGAACGGCGGTAAAATGACTTAACACATATGCGGACAGTAAAAAACATACAAATATTTTTTATCGTTATGACAATCTCTGACAAGTGTTAAAGTTCTAAGAAATGTCCACAGATGGCACTACCTAGACTGGGTTGTCATTTTATAGTTTAATTTTCTGTTGACAATGGGGAGAGCACTGTCATTACTGTCAAACTCTGTTTGGAAAGAATGACATGTCTCCGCCCGAAAATCTGTCAGAAAAACACTAAAAGAAAATTCCCCATTATCATATGACTTTTTCAATTCTCAATTCTTTATTGCGTTCTACAATGGTACTCTTAGGTGGTAAATTAATGGTTAGTGCTATTACATTGTAGATCCTGATGGACACAGCAATATGGCGTAGGAGAGAGGGAGATTCGTGTAGATTCATATTTCTAGAAAGTTGTAATATTTGGATACGTACTATATCGGTAATATATTTCTTTCTTTGAGATCATGTCTGATTAGCGCCACCAGTGAGCCGTTTTGGAACTACTTTTGACATATTTGAATCAGTCAAAAAACCTCTTATTGCAACCGTTCACTATCCGCTAATGCGTTAATAATAAACTTTTACTCGATTAAACCTCATTAATAAACTTTCCAATTTTACAATCGAGTTATTTTATACTTTTTTTTTAATGTGCCCACTGAGGCGCGAGCAACCCGACAGAAAAAAAAGAGTAAAAAAAACATAAATCCCAGTTAAAATATCGTCCAGACGTCTGCCATTAAATTGCTCCAAGGTTAATGAGTGGAGGCGGCTATTTGATTCATTATTATGAGTGAAATTAGTAATTAGTTAGGTTAAGATACAATTCAGTTGACCACCGCGAAGGTTAAGTAGGGTAGACGAGGGATTTTGTATTCTATGCGTGTTAAAATGTATCCGTGGTAATTATAAAGTTAGGTAAGGGCTAGTGCGCTGCTAGTGAAGGTCTGAAAAACTGGTCAAATGCGTATTATCCTAATAAATAAATACACTTCACGCCTTTAATCCCAAAGAGAGGTAGGCAGAGGCACTATTATCCTAATCATCAGCCATATGCCGTCCACCGCAGTTTCCATGATCATTTGGGGGGTAAATGCTCACAATCGCCACGCTTGGCAGGCGAGTTGGCGATCACAGTGGTGTTGTGGTTTAACTCACACACTAACAACTTCAATAAAAAATGTTGTTGTGCAATACCTATTATATTTTTGCTTGTGTGTTTCTATTTGTATTTCCTTTATAATTTTAGTGTGTTAGTTCTTACCCGTCGTATTCATACAAAGTTAACGTTGACTAACTAGTTGACGTTTATCAACTTATATTGGTTTGTCCGTATTTGGAGTACATTTGACCAGGTTATGAGACATTCACTAACAGTGTACTAGCGCTGTTCTAACTTTATAAATACGAGGGTAAGTTAGTAAATAAATATATACACTTACATACAAACGTAAAGTCAGTTCTTATTTCTTCAAAACATTATTAAGCTTCTGTAAAATCCTGTGAAAGCTTGAAATTCGGTTCTTAAAAGACACTTTTTCGGTAGTACACACATCAAAAGTGTCCAGGGATCAAGAACATTTTTAGAAAATCTAATTTCTTTAAATCAAATCCTATCTTCTGGATTGGTCTCCTACCTAATTCCCCATGCCTGTATCAATGAATTACCACCACATTTTGAATAAATTATGAATGAATTCAGTTTTTGTAAAATATATTAAATATTGCAATCTTCTAAAATGTACTTGATCCCTAGACACTTTTGATGTTTGTAGTTGTAAACGGCTTCGAGCGTCTTGAACTCTCTAACAAGTTGAGCTGACTACTTGGTTGCCAGCTTTGCTCTACGGGTCCCCGTAATCGAGATAAGCTCTAGGCTTTAAAAAATATGAAGACAGTTTAGTGGTAAGTGGCTAGCTCTTCTCAGCTTGAAGATACTTTGTGTTACCTTTGACGGTGTTTGGAAATAAGCTAAAAAATACGGAATTTTATTTCACTTTACTGATTTTTCACACCGTTAGGAAAACTGCTAACTAAAAATACACTCTAAAAGGTTCTTTCAAATGTATATAAGTGTTATTTGACTAGCTTTTACATATTACATCGCCTTTTAAGTACCTAATACATACATCAAAAGTGTCTAGGGATCAAGTACATTTTAGAATATTGCAATCAATAATATATTTTACAAAACTGTTTTCATTCATAATTTATTCAAAATGTGGTGATAAGTCATTGATACAGGCATGGGGAATTTGGTAGGAGACCAATCCAGAAGATTAGATTTGATATGAATAAATTAGATTTTTTTTAGAGCTAAAAATGTTCTTGATACCTGGAAACTTTTGATGTGTGTACGTAGGTGCCTAAATTATTAAATGTGGTATGTGACGTCAATTAATGACTTATCACCACAAATAAATTCAGTTTTTGTAAAATGTATCCGTGATTGCAATCTTCTAAAATGTACTTGATCCCTAGACACTTTTGATGTGTGTATACACAACGATAAATGGAAACATTGGCGAAACATGAGAAAGTTACTTAGCCTACGACACCGAACAAATTTCCCAAAAAAAAGTTGTGTGGTTTTACAAAACCACGGTAAAAGTGAAACTTCCTACTCCGCAGCCGAACACAGTCGAAAAAGTTTAGACGATGTAATAAAAGTTTCACTTTAAAAACGATAAAAAAATGTCACTTATTCGCAGCTGATGCAGATCAGCTGATAGCCACTTTATAAATTACGATACCTATATATTTTTTGTTTCGTTTTTGACATTGGTCTACTTGGTGAAACATGTTGCCATGGGTTGAGGGAATTACTCGAATATCACTAAAATAAAAAAAACAGTTTCCTTTTTTTAAACACAATGAACAAGCGTTCGACCACCATGCTGCCTGATGTGTAGCGATGTGGTCTAGGTTGTGTGTTCTATTGTGGAGCACACTTGTCCATTAGGTACCTATTCACCCCAGTGACTTGAAGACCTCCAGACTGTACTGCGCAGGAAACACACACTCCGGCAAGTCATTCCGCATCCTGGCGGTTCGCATATGAGGGTAGGTAGACGCAAACCGTTTGGTTCGCGTAAACGGTAAATCCACACGATATGGATGACTAATATGCCTAACAATAATATGGCGAAAAGTCAAAGTATCTGTCAACCCCACAAAGATACTCTATTAAGTTTGTCTCGCGAAGCAAATAAAAGAAAAAACAAAAATGAAAAAAAAAACCAAGTTACAGCATCTCCAACAAAGAGGAACCCAGTATCGGGGAGCCTTTCTAGACTTAACACAAAGTATCTGAAGGAAAAAAAGAAATACGACACCACTAGAAGCTTTCACTCTTAGAGCTTTCTTTTAAAAAAAAAAAACGTTTTTCCGGATCTTAACGAAATTAACGCCCGAAGCTTCACCCCGCGTAAGAGCGATTTGAATGAGTAAAAGAGTAATAAGAGGTTTTAATGTTTAATTACAGAAGTGCTTTTAGTATCTAATTTGATGTAGAAGATACTGCTCGGGGCCCTCGTGCGGGCCTTGAGGTCCATCAACGCTTTTGTTTAGTATTAAACAGATTACATTAATGTTCTCTTTATGAACTGCCCCTGCCCTCTTGTTGTAAAATACCTACTCGTTTATTAGACTACTTGAGGTTTTATTTATTGCTCCGGTCTTTGGTCTGGGTTCTTAGAAATTATTATCATAATTTTGGTGAAAAAGCCGCGAGTTTAATTAACTCTTAAGGTGGTTATTGGGCGTAATATAAGTATGTCTATAATATATAATTATTGAAGTCTGTATATATGTGTCTTGGGCATATGGAGAGAATGGATGAAAGTCGATTGACGAAAGAGATTTATATGGGTGATGTAATGGGCCGGGTGATTAGAGGTCGCCCCAGAAGGACATATACAGACCAGATTGGTGATGTCCTGGCCGAAGGTGGCGTGAAAAGTACTCGAAACCGGAGGTCATGTATGAATAGGTGTATGAATGTAGATGAAGCGAAAGGGGTATGTCAGGATCGTGACAAATGGAGATCTGTAGTCTCTGCCTACCCCTCTGGGAGACAGGCGTGAAGTGTATGTATATATGTATATGGACGTAATATACTGCACAAGATAAGTTAACGACGCTCTGGCAGCGTCTACTAGCGACCGATGTCGGCTGACATCGCGCGGGACACGTGAATTTCGTGTCGAGCGACAGAGTCGCGAGTAGTATACATGTTGTAGGTACATCGTTGCTTTTTTTTACTGAACTTCACATTTTACTCTAGTAAAACATGCAATGTACAGAATACCTACAGCGACTTTCGACGTTCTATACAAACAATAGACTTGGCCAGCGGTAAGGTAATCAATTGATTGTGAAAGCCACAGCTCACGCGGGCCACACAGTGGTCGCGCACTGCGTCCATTCATTGTCCACCGCATTCTGCGGTCTACTGGCTCGGTGTGTGTGACTGTGGTTGCTTAGTTAGACTGCTAAACGGTTTAAGGTCGCTGCACAGTCTGCGCCGAACATATTATTATTTTGATTTTATAATAGCCGTGTGGTGAAGGCGAATAGAATACATGTGTCACCACCCCAACTTTTCCCGTAATGGGGGTCGTAAGAGGCGACCGAGGGAGCTCTCCAGAGAACGGGCAGCAGCGCTCTCTGTGAGGTAAACCACAACACCACTGCGATCGCCAACCCGCCTGCCAAGCGTGGCGATACTGGCATTTCACCCCAAATGACGGATCTCATTGGGGGAGGCCCTCGTCCAGCAGTGGACGTTATGTGGCTGATGATGATGATGATAGAAGAGCGTCTGTGGTCCAGTTGGTCGGATCCTTGACTTGTAACCGGGAGGTCCCGGGTTCGAGTCCGGCTACTAGACGTGTACCAATGGGACTCTTTTTCAGAGCCTATGTACGCAACGCAACGCTCGTACGGTGAAGGTCAACATCGTGATGAGACCCGCACACCACAAGGTGTGTGAACCCTATAACGGCGATGGGCTCACCCCCTGTCACGTTGGGTTAAATACGCTTGGTGAACCGTGGGCATTTGCTTTAGCACGTGCCTCTGCCTACCCCGCTTTGGGATTGAAAGGCGTGAACTGTATTTTTTTTAATGCTAGTATTATGTGGGAGTGAAATTCGATGTATCAATACATAGTATAAAATGAAGTCGCTTCCCGTCGTCTGTCCATGTGTATACTTAAATCTTTAGAACTACGCAACGGATTTTGATCCGGTTTTCATTACTAAATAAAGTGATTCTTAAGGAAGGTTTATTTGTATAATACATGCATATAACAGGAGATGTACACTATTAATAATTATTAGTAGTATTTTGGCAAAACATTTTCCGGATTTAGCTAGTTTAATAGTAAATCACAGCGTAAAGGTCATTTAAATTTATAAGAGTGAAGTGTGAGTGAGTCAATTAAGAGTTGGTACACGTCCAGTAGCCGGACTCGAACCCGCGACCTCCCGGTTACAAGTCAAGTATCCGACCAACTGGACCACAGACGCTCTCAAAAAACTAACACGAATAAAATAAAACCTACAGTGCAAACGATCCAATCGTATCCATAATAAGATTACCACAAACTTACCTGATTGAGCGATGACAATCCAATCAAACACAATCAACTAATCAGAGACTATGCGGCAGAGGCGACTGACCAATCCAATTACAGCCCAGCCGGTCGCGATGTGCACTGATAGGTCATAATAACTTGCAAATTGAATGACTCGAATGGGCTTTTTTCTCTACGTAACTGCTTCTGACAGCATGACGTGATATGCTTGTTTATTGAGAAGCGACGCGCAAACAAACACGATTCATTTGAATATACAGAGGTTTTTAAATGATAAATGTAAAATAACGTGTTTGTTACATAATCATAAAGGTATATTTCAATGTAGTATGTATGTATACAACGTTAAATAAAAAGCTCAGAAGAGTTACAAATGAAAGTCTTCATACAAATTTACTGAACGCAGTGATCGGCTCGGATCGCCTTTATTTGAAGAGGTGATTTAGATTTTTTTTTTATTATTTATTATTATTATTACGAGACTTTATATAGAGATGATTTTCTTTTGCTTTTCCCCGCTTTGTCGCCATAGTAAAAGTTGTTCATATTGACGAGCCCAACAATGTTTCTAAGACCATTGCTCGGGATCCTTTTACACGCAGTAAAGTAGTTTGTTAGCACGGACTGAGTTTATTTCTTGAGATTTATCAAGGTTTTTGATCTGAATTTGTGTTCTTTGAATTTATACTTGGACAATCGCAGATGAAGAGGAGTTGCCATCGTAGGGCAAAATCATTGATTGTTTTTTTCAAACTATTTTTTTTAGGCTGCCAGCACCCTTAGCAAAGCGCTCCACGAATGAAATGACAAGACAAATCAGGCACTGCGATTGGTTGAAACAAGCTAAGCGTGCACGATGTGTGACATATCAGCCAATCACATCGCGCATCGTTTGTCCTATATCGTTTCTTGACGCGCATGCTAGGGCTGCAGATCTCTGGAAGAATCTCTCACGTGTTGTTCAATTACTTTATTTTATTTTATTTGGATTCACAAACAACAATCTATGATATATAAAAATGAAATTGAATGTTCATTTAGTCTCGCTAAA
>SJJU01015039.1:0-14879 GCA_012932125.1 Conopomorpha cramerella
GCATGTGTATCAGTACCTTTAATCAGACAAGGTTAGGTCTTTTTCTGATGGATTTTGGACTCTATTGACGATTGTTATTCTAATTTTCCGTCACATAAACCCGGCTGATGTATATCATAAAATCTAGTTTTTTAGTAGGTACAATGTGAAATTAATATTTAAAGTTTAAATAGGTATGTGTCCTGTAGTTTTTACATACCTTATGTGATTATTATCTGATAAGTTCGTTGAAATCATTAGATAATTCCAGTGAAGACATGCCATATGGTATGTGTTTGTCAATTGGCAATATAGTGGCCTTTGTTTGATTAAGGGTTAAAACGTTTGTGAACGTAGACCACAAAATTCCTCCTTTCTAACTAAAGGGTCACTAATGACTTGATTTGTTAAAACTCAGCACTTAGTTGGACGTAGTTGGACGACACAGAAAGGACTCAATCACTCAACAAAAAGTTACTTCGGAGATATTGAGCTTTAAAGTTTGATCCACTATTGACCCGCCATACATGTGGATCATGAAGTCAGGGTACATAAAAAATAGGTTGTAGTGAACTTTTTTGTGTAAATATTTTTTTATATGATGGATATGGTTTAACTTAGCACCCTGGTATAGCTAACTCAATTTCGGGCAAAGTGTGGATTGAGTCCTTTCTGTGTAACTACGTCCAGTTATCAATGAGAGCGAAAAACTTTTGGTCACATGAACCTGTAGAAGTCTATATTGACTAATCGCGTTTTTTACGTCATGCGATACTAGCGCCAGTCGTTCTAGAGTTTTCTTTTAAGAAGACTATTTCAATAAAATAATTGAAGAAAGAAAATTTTTTTTTTTAATCACTATGAACAAGCGTTTGACCACCATGAAGGAATAATGAAGGACACATGGTTGGCGGTGGGTGGAGTACATGATACGTGTTGCAGGTACGTGCACGGCATGTGCGACCCGGAGGCGGAGCCGGCCACGTACCGCGCCCGCAAGGACGCGCAGCCCGCCTACGACTACACCTGCCCCTGCTGCAAGGCGCAGGCCTCCACTGGACTCAAACACTCGCGTGAGACTTCTCTTCTTTATGTATTATCACTCGTCTCCTGGGTCCCATTACAAGCCTATGGTGTCGCCCCTATGTGCAGTCTTCGCGATTCTCAGCTATTATCTACCAAACCTTGTCCTACAGGACTATTTCATCACGCTAATTGACAACATTAAATTTTTTTTCAAGTTTCGCATGAGTGATCTTTTTTTTTTAATCACTATGAACAAGCGTTTGACCACCATCCTGCCTGATGTTAAGCAGCGTTGTGGTCTACGATGGAGCACACTTGTTCAGTAGGTACCTATCTGAACTTGAACGTTAAATTATAAATCAAAACTTTAATATAAATATGAGCTCTGTGGTCCAGTTGTCGGACACTTGACTTGTAACCGGGAGGTCCCGGTTCGAGTCCGGCTACTGGACGTGTACCAATGGGACTCTTTTTCAGAGCCTATGTACGCAACGCAACGCTCGTACGGTGAAGGACAACATCGTGATGAAACCCGCACACCACAAGGTGTGTGAACCCTATTAACGGCGATGGGCTCACCCCCTGTCACGTTGGGTTAAATACGCTTGGTGAACCGTGCGTACTTGCTTTAGCAAGTGCCTCTGCCTACCCCTCTTTGGGATTAAAGGCGTGAAGTGTATATTATATGTAATATATTATATTTAATATATTTCAAAGAAAGAAATACGCTAATTTTTTCGTATAGTTACATAATATGCTATAAAAATACACTTGAACAAATAAATATTGTTCAATTCTGCTGAAGACGGTCCCGTTGTCGCCTGCAGTTCATCAGTGGTCCGTGCCCGTGAAATTTTCATCGGGTAAGCTGTCTCCTATGAGTAGGTACATACGACACTAAAATAACATTAAGTAGGTACCAATTTTGTGCCAGACTACAAAATATTTCAATAGAAGATCACAACATCAATCACTAGTTTAGCAAAATTAATATCTAATTACGTTACGTCCCAAAATTTTGCTAAGCAGCTGATTCAGGCGCTGTATGCCAGAAACAGAACTGAACAGATCGTTGTGGAATGTGGATGCCTTCCTCTTCCCAAAGCACTACATAATAACCTTATTCTGCCTAACTAAGTAAACACACTAAAAAAACAAGAAACTACCTCATAATACCTTGTGTTTGCTCCAAGTTCAAATAAAAACAGTCCCGGCGAAATTCGTCCGCGACTCTGCACTTTTCACTCATATTTAGTTCAGAGAATCGACCCACATTTGTAAACAAACACTTTTACACACATCACTTTCACACCTTAGTCTCCATTTTTGTCTAATTTAATTATTCTATAAAATAAAGGCGCGAATGAACGTACATATCCTAAAACAATGCATACTCCAATATAAATAAACAAACAATACTTGCAATATGTCAACATGGCCGGCAACATCTCTCTCGCTCGCTCACACATACACTCTTTCTCTGTCGCACATATTTACGCACTGTCATAGCATTCTAGCCCTTATTATTCCAATAATGTATGAAAAAATGCGGAAGAAGCTGCGCTTACGCTGTGGCGTAAATTTCTCCATATTTTTCATAGTAACGCTCCGCGCTAATAGACCGAGGTGAAAGGGATGTATACAGAGAAAGAGAAAAAATAGGAAGCTTGAGGTCTAGCAGCTTCCCCGGGCTAGACGATGCAACGAAGCGGCAACGTCCCATGAATTTGTTTTCGTTGATGCGCTAAATACTATGTTTTGATTGGTTGAGGCGAAATTTGTGTTACCTATCGATGGAACGATGAGGCAACATTGCACGAATTTGTTTTCGTTGACACGCGGAAGAATAGATTAATGAGAGATTAGTGTTTTGATTGGTCTAGAACGAATTTGTGTTTTCGATGCACATTTTAAATAACCGAAAGTCTGTTATTGATAAATTGCCTAATTTACAGTACCTACGTGACGACTAAATGTGTTATAGATACCTAACTACGCTAATTGTTTTAGTCAATTTGCCAGGGTATGCAGAGCTTATTTGCTTCTATGGACGTACCGCCCCTGGTTGTGATGGAAGATCAGAGAGCCCTTTTGCATTTGCCTTTTCAGTATTAATTTCTATTCAAAAATACTAACACCAAGTTTTAGAACCATAACTCAGTCTTCTTTAGGGAGTTGAAGCGTCGTCGCCTCATTGAGGTGATATATATGTAGGTACATATATTTCGTAAAGACAAGTTACTTATATATAGGTGTCAATCCTTGGGGATTACTGCCTACCTTGTCGTAAAAGCCAGTGCATGCCATTGATACATAGGGACAGACAATAGAAGGCGACTTTGTTTCATACTATGTATTGAAATAGAACAAAACATTCCGGATTGTTTACACATTACTTGTCAGTGACACTAAATATGGATCCACATACGATCCCTTTCCATTGTGCGATTGTAACTGCGCGTAAGTGTCATATATAATTAACTTCATTATTACCAGTGGCGTGCGCACCATATAAGCAAAGAGACTGCCTACCTTAGTATTTTGGCTAACCGACTAATAATAGAGTTATTGCTAGAACTTTTTTTGTTGTACTCACGACATAGGCTAACGAAGGTCCTGTGTTTTGTGGGTGAGTATATGGGTCACAACAAAAAAAAAGCCATTTTTCTAATACAATATGTGTTAGAAAATTGGCGTTTTTTTTGTGTACTTGTTATCCGGCCTTTCATCATTTACTCAAGCGGAAAACAAATATCAAAATAACTCAGTTGGAAGCTATAGGGAGATTATACCATAATGCGCGAATGGGTGTTACTAACTATTTTGTTGTCTTTGTCTTTTGTAAGGAAATGTGGGACAAAGAGGGCAAGAGATTGACTTGTCGGCCGTATTAACTACTTAGCCGCGTATTAGTGCTTGAAGTGGCAGTTGGCTTTCCGCCTTCGTACTAAGAGTCTAGTCATGATGCAGCTAAGTACTAGAAAAAATTGTGGTGCTACAGAACCATAAAAATGCTCATAAACTGAAAGAAAATCCAATGAATGAGGCGCATTTGTCTCTTTTTGACACTTGCCATAAGAGTTAGACAAAACATAACTGAATAGTGCTTTCTCCACAGGTATCCCGTATACCTTCATCATCACACATTGTCCGTACACGGCCATAATCTCACGCCGGCGATCGAGTGTGCAACAAAACAATTATTCGAGAACACATTGCGAACAAGACGCAGACAGTCATTTAATACATAATTAAGTTTCATAATAGTCATATAATTTTGCGACAAATGCAATTATACGTCTATTACTGTGCACTACCCCTCAATTACTGTTGCGCACTGTGATGGTCATGGCGGGTTGTAATGTCACCGCGATGAGCTTTGGCCGGCGTACATTTCACACTCGAGACGAGCTCAACTTTGACCCGACGTAATCTTGTGACGTGCAACAAACGTATAAAATGGATATAAACGGATTATTAATTATCCGTTATTGTTGTGTGTATTGTTTGATGACCTGCTAACAATTGTTATCTTAGGCACGCTATCGGCGGAGATTCTCCCGTGTAATAGTTCCAATGGTAAAACTCCAAAAAAATCTTGCCTAGATGTCGCTAGTAGGTGTCCAGGGTGACTTCTGTCAGGTTATGTTTTAGTAGGTTTTTTAATTTATTGGGTAAGTTATTTAAACTACAGAAACTTTTGTAACATGTAAACAAATTATAAAAAAAATAACTGTAACGTTCAATACTGACTGATTGACGTCAGTCATTTCGTTGACATTAATCCCCCATAATACAGCTAGCGCCATCTTTCATAACTAGGAGAAACAAGGTCCCTGAAAATTCTTTATTGAATAAGCGCGTTTATGTTTATTTAGATTTTACTTTACGCTAGTGTTCAACGTAAAATGGTTTTTATTTGTATTGGCTTAAAGCTCTGACTTTTTCAACAGACTTTTCAGAAGGTAAAGAAGAAATTCTTAATCTTAGAAACAGAAAAGCCTTTTTGATAAGGCCCTGCAACTTTTTCATTGGCAAATGTCAATATTGATTGACCCCGTTTTTTGATTGTGCTCTTCAAGTAAATATAATGAAAAATAGAAATTGTTTACAATAGTTCTGAATCTAAATACTTTCTTATGATTCAACAGTTAACAATACTTGCAGCAAATTACATGAAAAAAAATCAAGAAAATTATTTATTATGACTTTCTAGTTTCATATACATAAGAATACTTACATATTTGACAAATGGAGATCTGTAGTCTCAGTGGCGTGCACACCATATAGGCAAAAAGACTCTGCCTACCTTAGTATTTTGGTTACCCGACCTAATAAAAGAGTTATTGCTAGGTCTTTTTTTGTTCTACTTACGACATAGGCTAACGAAGGTCCTGTGTGTTTGTGGGTGCGTAGATAGGTAGGCTATATTTCGTAAAGACAAGTTACCTATACATATGTGTCAATCCTTGGGGATTACTGCCTACCTTGTGGTAAAAGCCAGTGCACGCCACTGCTGCCTACCCCTCTGGGAAGCAGGCATGAAGTGTACTTAATTATCTGCTGTACAGAGTACTAGAGTTCCGTTTCCATGCAAAGCTGAAGACACTTAATCGAAGCGAATCAACTATTGATCGTACTAAAATTAACTTGTAAGCTTCATAGAATGAAAGCTTTGAGTACATAAGCTCGCCACTCGCCTCCATAATCACCTAATAGGTTAACCAGAATCCTCTTAGCCATTAAGATGCCAGATTCTTCCCGGTTCTTCTGTTCATTAAGCAATCGAAACGGGGACGGTTATTAAAAAAAAAGTACCAGAAATCACATATACCTCTATACAGCTGCAACAAAAATAGACGACTTAATGTCTATGAACGATAGAGTATGCAACAAAAAAATCATGTATATATGTATACATTTATAAAATTTCGCGAACTTGAAACGTCTGAAATTACTTTATTTATACGATCAAACATTTTATTCAAACGGGAATTTGCAGAACTGGAATATTGTTTTCTCACTATATTGGTCTAAGGAAATAGGACCAGAAATCGCATGTATAGCATACACCTGCAATAAAAATAGACGACTTCTATTTCTATGAACGCTATCGTTCATTATGCAAAGACAAAACCGCCATCGCAGCTATCGCACAAAAGTACCAGGAGGCTATAGAAGTCGCGGAGGTTTTTGCAACCGGTCTCGGCACACATGCATAAACGGCACGTCGTCGTTACGCCCGATTGGCACGCACACAGCGTTGTTAAATTACGTCACATTTGATTTGACCTTAAGTAGCGCTGCACGACCGACCACCAATATTCGTAGGCGCAATATACCGGTCGAGTGAATGACTTCGCACCGCTCATGAGTGCCTAGTATCGATGTAGCTGCGCAGGACCCGAAAGGATATCTAAAATGCGGCTAATTTTTAATTTTTTGGCCTTTTAAAACAGTTTTAGTCCTTTGTTTGAAATTTTTTTCGTTATGATTTTGAAGACTTTGTACGGAAAAACTTGTAGATTTTCAACGATTACCTTGTACAACTGTGGTCAGTACAGGTTTATTGCTGATTCGGCAGGAATCTCTTGAGGATATAATATTCCTTCTAATAATCGTACTTACAAATAGTTTGATTCGTAAAATAATCATACGTGTAATCTTACTACTTAATTTTACAGGCATTGTTATTAACGTACAGCTCATATCGTAACACACCTCCATATTTCTTCCATATAGCACAGCATTTGTGACGGTCTAAATAAGATACATTTATGATTAGGGATGACAATTGAATTGTTGATAAGAAGGCAAAGAAAAATGGAACTTGAGCGGTTATTTTACCTTAGAATTTTAAAGAAAAAAGAACCTACTTCATACATTACCAATCGTCGTCCCATAGAATTTTTAATTTCCCCTCGACTTGAACATGAAACCCTTATTTCCCTATCGTATGTAATATACCTTGAAAATATCTTTTCTCCAACAAAAATCAGTTCATAAACGACGAAGCTATCCGCGAACAAACATAACTTCTTGAAATCGCTTTAAAAGATATGGAGTATTTGAATGGAGCATTACTGGCCGGATGATAGCATAGATAGGATGTAGGCTGACTACAACGAGGTGGCGGTGAAATAAAAGGTGCATTTTGCTCCGACCTCTCTTAATAAAATAAATGTAGAGTTATCTCGCTCTACATTTTCAGTATAGCATCAAAGGTAGAATTTTCCACTGATCTGAAAATACATACCTTCAGCTGTTCTGGACTGGATGCTGCTATAGATCCTGGCTCTAACATTAGTCACAGTTGTAGAAATGGTTGTGGGATAATTTCAGACTGATCTGACATACATAAATACACTTCACGCCTGTCTCCCAGAGGGGTAGGCAGAGACTACAGATCTCCATTTGTCACGGTCCTGACAAACCCCTTTCGCTTCATCTACATTCATACATCTTATCATACGAGTTTCGAGTAATTTTCACGCCACCTTCCGCCAGGACCTCACCAATCTAGATCTGAATATATACTGATCTGAATATATTTTATTTGCATAGTTATTTAATTCAGAAATAGTTTTTACAACTCTGAATTTAGTTCTCGTAGAGAGGCTCAAGGTTTAGTTTGTGGACATTTTTCTAGAGAAATTAATCACAAATTTGTAGGCAAATTAAGTTCTAAACAAGAAGTAATTCACAATGATAGAAACAATCAAGGAAGCAATCAAGATGCATGAATAGTATAATTTTAAATAGATTAAACCTCATTTGAGTGAGTCTAAGTAACTTGTTTTAGCTTGTGGCCTTGATACGATAAATAGAAAAACAAACTTCGGAAGTAACAGGCGTTCTTTTGTTCGTTTTGCATGAAATTATTTAACGGAAAAAATCTTAGTCCTATTCTGCTTAAGTTTTATAAGTATTATCGTATTTGATCTACTATCATAGTGCAAACCGCCAATATAGTCTGGAGGCCTTTAAGCCACTGGGGGTAAATAGGTACCTTATTAACAAGTGTGCTCCAACGTAGCTGCTTAACATCATGTAGGATGGTGGCCAAACGCTTGTTCATAGAGCATTAAAAAATACCGCTGCATATTATCTAGATTTTATTTATATTTCATGTACAATTTTGAAACTCATTGAATTCTAAAATTATTCATATGGAAACTAATAATGCTAGACTTTGACGAACGCAAGGTCGCTAGTGTGTGTGGTAACTCTATAACAGGAAGAAAGAAAGATGATTATTTTAAATTATGAAGATACAGATACAAACACTACTGAAAAAGTAATCGTTGGGTGCATTCAATTTATGGTCTTTGGGCGTCTGATTGGCAAGTTGCATTTGCATATCCATATTTGAAAGAAAGATCATCATGAATGTTTATCTATACATTTCTATCACAAAGTGCTTCCTAAAAAGTTCCCATACAAATGAAATACTCAATTTGGGTTTTGTCCCTAGCCTACGATGGTGTCCCACTGCTGGGCAAAGGCCTTTATAAAGAAAGATATACAGCTTAGCTCAAGCTATTGTCAAACCCAACTGGTCTTAAATTACAGATGTCTTTTTATTTCCTTTTTTATGTGATTTTCCTTTTAGTACAAATAATTATTTAGGTTGAATTGCGAAAACAACTGCAGGAAAATAATACGGCTAATGTGGGTAGGTCGCGAAGGACGTTAAAACCAGATATTTTATTTGTTGAAATTTCGACAAGCCCACAGTAAATTTGTGTTTATTTTCCTTGATAGTTTTTTTTTTGTATAAGGTAATCGTTTTTAATAAAAATCCTAAATATACTGCAGGTACCTACGCAATGTGATAAAATTGTAAATGCCTGTTGAAATAATTCTGAACTTTGGACGATGATTCTGTTGATTTCTTTTTGTTAGTTATTTATTCATTTTGTGGCAAAAATTGCTATGGATTCTTCCAATCGTTGCGGATTGTCAAATTTCTGGTGTTCGTTATTTGCTTTGAATTTATGAGTAAACAACACATTTTACGAAACATAAAATAAACAAATAAATCAACAGAAGGTGGTCGAACAAGCAATAGCAAGCACAGCTGTTTTGATTTGACATATTGGAATTTAACTTGAGTCAAATATCTGAATGAAAATGACTATTTTCCACAAATTATTTCTCATTTTAGAGACGTTCCATAATGTTCCGAATCCATTGCAATCCAAGCATATGTGAACCCTATAAGGGCGATGGGCTCACCCCCTGTCACGTTCGGTTAAATACGCTTGGTGAACCGCGGGCATTTGCTTTAGCAAGTGCCTCATCCTACCCCGCTTTGGGATTAAAAGGCGTGAAGTGTATTTATTTATTTATTTATTTACACCGTAGCAACTGACCTGCGTTTCGCTTTATTAAGTACTATTGGTAAAAAAAATATCTACAAGTTAATTTTAGGTTTTTTTTTAATATATCCCTAGACCATGTTGATGTGTATAATAAGTTCGATTCTTTTTTCATAAAAATCATAGTTAAACCGAAAGTGTCACCCACTTGTCCCTACTGTGTCGTTTACGACACGATGGTTAATAAATAAAATTGTATGTAAATTCCTATAAAACTATGGTCCATATGCCTACCGTGTCATTAACGGCACACCGTTTTCCAGCATTTCCTGATGTGCAAGATATTTTAAAATACACACAGAGTCTAGGGATCAAGAACATTTTTAGCTCTAAAAAAAACTTAATTTATTTAAATCAAATCTAATCTTCTGTATTGGTCTCCTACCTAATTCTCCATGCCTGTGTCAATGACTTATCACCACATTTTGAATAAATTATGAATGAATTCAGTATATCCTTGATTGCAATCTTCTAAAATGTACTTGATCCCTAGACACTTCTGATGTGTGTATTTTTCTTCGTATTTGTGGCCCCTTTATTGCACATAAACTAATTTCCGTTATATTCTAGCTTACAACATTAACTCAGGAACGTGTGGGTTAAAACTGATATACGTACATACCAGTGGCGTGTACGCCATATAGGCAAAAAGACACTGCCTACCATAGTATCTTGGTTACTCGACCTAATAATAGAGTTATTACAAGATCTTTTTTTGTTGTACTCACGACATCGGCTAACGAAGGTCCTGTGTTTTGTGGGTGAGTAGATAGGTAGGTGCCTATATTTCGTAAAGACAAGTTACCTATATGTCAATCCTTTGGATTTACTGCCTACCTTCTCGTAAAAGTCAGTGCACGCCACTCTGGTACATACCGTCCGACTGTACTGATATACATACACCCGTGCGCGCTACTCTAGGTAACTTTATTACAGACGTCATGACGTATCAAGCCCTCGGACAATTTCGCGGTAATATCGATCATTTACCAAGAAAAGTGTCCAACGTTTTCCGGTAGGTAGCGAGCGCATTGCATGTAATAATGCACGGTAATAGTCGCGGAACATGCACTGGGTTTGTGTTGTACATGCGACTGTCGCCTCGGAATTTAGTAATATCGTGGCTCATTTGTTCCTTATACGAATTGTAATACAACGTTCTGTGGTCCAGTTGGTCGGATACTTGACTTGTAACCGGGAGGTCGCGGTTTCGAGTCCGGCCACTGGACGTCTACCAAAATGGGACTCTTTTTCAGAGCCTATGTAGGCAACGCAACGCTCGTACGGTGGAGGACAACATCGTGATGAAACCCGCACACCATCACCCCCTGTCACGTGGGGTTAAATACTCTTGGTGAACCGTGGAAAGTGCCTCTGCCTACCCCGCTTTGGGATTAAAAGCCGTGAAGTGTATTTATTTATTGTTATTTTTTTAATACAACGATTTGGAATAATAATATACATTAGCTGATCCGGCAAACACTATTTTGCCAATATATTATTACTAGTGCGTCTTTGCTATTACATGCATATAAAACTTCAATAATAACTGTGTCTACTAAAAAAAAAATCGCATGAAAATCCGTTGCATAGTTTTAAAAATCGAAGTATACATTGGGAGCGACAGACAGCGGGAGGCGACTTTGTTTTATACTATCTAGTAGTGGCGAAGCTAGGGGGCAAGCCGGTAGTACAAGACAACCCTATGCCAGGCACATTTACAAATATGTTCAAGGAAATTGAGTAGCGTAGGGACTTATTATAGCTCAAATAAAAAATCTATATAGGCATTCGTTAAGTGCCTATTTTTCACTACCGGCTTACCTTCTAGCTTCGCCACTAGTATGTAGTGATATTACGAAGAGTTACTAGCTGTAGGCCTCTCCAATTGCAATCCAGATTAGGTATTTTATTATTAGGTTTTTTCTTTATTTATAACTATTCTATCGTCTTGATAATGTAGGATTTTAATGGAAAAACGTGAGTAAAATTGCGCAGCACAGCTAGTTCAACACATGCATGCACCTGTCAAATAATCGTAGCACAAAGTCATAATGTGAAGCAACTTTGGGGAGGCCTATGTCTAGCAGTGGACGTCTGTGAGCTGAGACGATGAAGAATTCATAATCCAAAAGAGTCTACATCGTCTTAAATATAACGGTGACGAGAGATCGCGACTGTACGTACGGGCAGAGATATTTTCTCGTATCAAATATTCATTGATGTTCTCGCGTTTTCCAGCCAGACCCCGCCTCAGTCAATATCGTATGAATAAAGTATTTCTAACGGGTACACTGAAATATTAAAGTGAGCATCCACTAGTGGTGTCGTTTCACCGAAGTATCTTTTGCAGAATTTAAAAGAATTAGAAAGGGACGTAAAAATGGTACTAACTGTTTTCTTTCAGCTGTCAAGCTAGTGAAATAGGAAATACCTACCACGTTACCCAAAGGTTTTCTACTAAGGTCTAGGGATATAAGGTCTACTTCTAGGGATAAAACCGTGAAAACTTAAATCTTCAGATCCTATCGTCGGCTCCTGCAGGAAGAAAGGCAGTTGATGTATTCTGTTTACATCCCAGATCAGCATGGGATCAGATTTTAAAATAGTTTAATAACTCAATCCGTATTGTTTATAAATCGTAAAACGGACGAAAGACATCAATTTTACGGTCATTAAATAAATAATTATTGTTACGTTGGTTTGTTTCCGCTTCCGTAGTTTAACGTGATAAAATATGTAGTAGATAAACATGTTTGGAGACGGTATTATGTTCGTTTCTATGGGCCATTTTTGTATGACTAGTTCATAACGTGATCAGTATATCACTACTACCACCGGGAATCCCATGGCTACTAACAGAATCAATAACTTCATAATATTAATAAAAACACACTTCACGCCTTTTAATCCGAAAGCGGGGTAGGCAGAGGCACTTGCTTAATAAGCAAATGCCCACGTTTCACTAAGCGTATTTAACCCAACGTGACAGGGGGTGAGCCCATCGCCGTTATAGGGTTTACACACCTTGGTTGGTGTGCGTGTTTCATCACAATGTTGTCATTCACCGTACGAGCGTTGCGTTGCGTACATAAACTCTGAAAAAGAGTCCCATTCATAATATTAATTTTAATTAATAAAAAATGCATTACTGAAAACTGTGTTTCACATTGTAGTCGGGGAAATGTTCAAGTATAAAAATCTTAAATAGTAGTCCATCGTATACCATAACGCTGCTTAACATCAGGCAGGATCTTGGTCAAATCCTTGTTTATAGTGATTTAAAAAAATTATATATCTGACCAATATTCTATATCTAATGGACGCAGAGCTTTTCAATAGATTATACGGAAATATGAGGATTAAAGAAGCGTGCTTTGAAAGACTCGAAGCCCGCTGAAATGAAACGTTAGGTGCCGCGTTTGCTTTGGCACGAAATCAACTGAATCATCTTTAGATAATCTCAAAACACCTAAATGCGTCACGTTTTTACATCTCATCGTATAACAATCAATGTTAACTTTAATCACTAACCAGTATTTGTTACGCTAGAATAGGTACGTCAAGCACGAATATTAAAGAATAACAAAGCATTCAAGAGGATGGTAGTGGATGATACAGCGAAATATTAAATTGGACGCCCACTACACGTATAGTAACGTTTCACCGACTTTTTGTTTTTATCGAAGACTAGCTGTCTCCGCAAACATTTGTTTTGCCATAGGAAGTCGCTTTTGTACCCCGTGTGTTGGATTAAATACACCTTTTAAACCTTCCTCGGACTTCCACTTGTGATTCAAGACCAAAATTAGTGAAATCGGTCCAGCCGTTCTTCGTGAGTTTTTGTTGAGTTTCATTTTTATATAATAGATATGTACCATGTTATAAACAGGAACCTAAAAGGGTACTTGTTTTCTTCTTATTTATAGATGTGCAATTCACGCGCTAATCCATGAAAGGTACTTCTTAATTACTTGACTGTGCTTACCAGATGGTGTTTAACACTTTCGCGAACTCATCGCAACTGTCATCGGGATAACAATAAAACGTTTACTGTTTTAGATTTAGTGTCCATGAAAATGTTAATTAAGGCCACAATTTTCAACAAATTTTATGAGAAATTTTAATAGAAAATCACGTAATGGAGTAAGAATGTTATTCATCAACACGATTTTCCTGCCTTTATTACACACATTAACACTAGGTGGGGTCCGGGGTCTGCGGTCGGACCAACTAAGAATATTACGAGTATTATTATTGACGATTAACGCGTTTTTTAAACAGGCTCTTAGGGGGCCAGTCTACTACACCCTGGTAGTGGCAAACGATGTTTTTTTTTATCGCTATGAACAAGCGTTTGACCACCATCCCGCCTGATTTTAAGCAGCGATGTGGTCTACGATGGAGCACACTTGTTCATTAGGTACCTATTCACCCCAGTGACTTGAAGACCTTCAGACTGTACTGCGCAGGAAACCCAGACTTGTCGGAAGTCATCACTGTGTGCAATAATTTCGTTAATTTCATTTTACTGTCTTCCGTAGTATAACAGCGATGCTCGTCGTTTGGCCCATCGACTTGGGCCTCAGATCCATTCATCATCATCATCAGCCCATACTCGTCCACTGCTGGACATATGCCTCTCCAATTGCACGCTACTGTGATCTGTTTTCGGCTTCTCGCATCCAGCTTCTGCCAGCCATCTTGCGTATATCATCAGTCCACCTTGCCTGAGTGCGTCCTACACTCCGTTTACCCAGATCCATTGATGTGTACAGAATGTACTAGATACATCAATGTACAATGTACAACCTACTCTCTGTTTCTTCACGTTGTTTCACGGTGAGATAAGTGTCACAAGACTTGGCATACGAAGTTAGCTCTTGGCTCTTATTGAGTTTTGTCTACCCATTTTTGTTTACTTTTTTTCATTCGACACGATCTGCCGAAATACGATAATGGAAACAAAAGCAAAATATTTGTAGGTCGGTTGCTAAATACGCAAACAAGACAATTCATCAGAACCCAAAACACTCAATTGTACTGTGACATTAAATAAAAACAGAAACAAATGAAGTGTTGGTGGTAATCTTATAACGGCCGCGTCTTACACTTGACAATATTTATTGTGTATGTGTACGTACACTTGTGAGCAATGATTTCGTATCACCTACTGATATTATAAAAAGATGACGTTTGTCATACGAGATGTGAATAGACACTTTTTAATCGACTCTGTAAAAAGTTTTTCAGTTCCTCTGTTTTTTTTTGTTTGTTACTTCAAAACTTTTAAGTAGGTTTTTTGATAATTCTGTTTTTATTTGTAAGTTAATTGAAATAAAATATTCAATTTTAACAGTCCCATCTTTCTCATGGAAGCTATTGTCAATATAAATATAAATATATAAATATTTTACAACAACACACACATTGCCTTCATCCCATGTTAAGTAGCTAAAGCACTTGTGTTATGGAAATCAGACCACGAAATAT
>SJJU01015042.1:0-10466 GCA_012932125.1 Conopomorpha cramerella
CGTCAATAATATTCTAAAGTAATAAAAATACATAGTATATATAGTTATATACATATAGTTATATATATATTTATATACATATTTGAAAATTGTCACGTTATGAATTGACGTTCCCTAGGCAAGTCGAGGGGCGATTGCTAGTTACTAATATAATGAGCGACTAGAACATGGATGGTCGTCGCGCCGAGTGGGCCACTTTACTCGAGCATTGCCAATTAGCCAGCAGTATCTTCGCTAATGAAGATGATGGTAACCAGGTTGTGGGTTTGAGACACGTTTTGGTATACTGCACCGATATATGCTGAGCTGTGGCTGGGTAAAGTAAGCAGTGGAATATTCTGTGCTCGTGTAGTTCCGTATATTAATAAGTAATAATCTAATTGAAAAGCTGAAATTCACAGAAGTCCTAGTTGTGAAAATCGTGTTTGATGGTTTCTCAGTATCAACCTTCAAAGTTATCGTTTGTTTGCAGCTTTGCACTCGCATTCGTAGTAATTCTTGACATTAATATACATAGGTATTGGGGGAGTTGAAAAGAAGAAAAAAGGGTATAAATACCTTGCGGCTCTGGTTCCGATTATATTCGGGAGGAAGAGGTTGATGCGCTTCGTACTTATGGCACACTTTTGACACACAAACTTTGTAAAGTTTATTTATATCACAAGCATTATTTTTATATTTTAGTTTAGTAAGTTCACAGAAAAAAAGCTATTCATATTTTTTTTTCACTATCTTCTAGCGCGCATGCGCGGTGCGGTTTCTTCTTTTTTCTTCGTCCGCCACAAAGTAAAGCAAGGAGGATAGGTTGCGCGGGAGAGGTAACAAGAAGAAGTTTGTGTGCAGTGTACATGTAGTGGAAAGGTTGAGATGGGCTCAACCAGGTATCTATTACGAGTATCATGAAGAGGTAAAGTTGTTAATTAGTGAATCTACTTAACCTGATTTTGAAAATTATTTTTACCCGGTTAACATGACTGTCCTAGACTATAATTTATCTCGAAATTATGGGAATGGCATAAACAGGATAACATAACACCTCGTGACACAGTTATACATAGAAAATATCAAATGTGAAGTATCAAGAATAAGTTTTGTGCTATACTCAGTAGGTGATGTAAGTTAGTACCTGATTGGAACCTTCAGGTATTCTTCGTCCATATTTTTCGAGCTTGGCCGATTCAATTACCTACTCAATTTCAACATTTTGTTTTGCTACTGAGTTGAGTATGTACTCAATTCTAATTCTACTCAATTAAGTGACGCAACGATCTGTATGTCATTAATGTCACCCTTAGTAAAACGTAAACAGTAGTATAATATCATTTAGGTCAGAATTACAATGAACTTAGCAGAATTCCATCCCAAGTGGCTACGATCATTATCGTTAGAGCGTCTGTGGTCCAGTTGGTCGGTACACTTCAGGCCTTTTAATCCCAAAGCTGGGTAGGCAGAGGCACTTGCTAAGCAAATGCCCACGGTTCACCAAGCGTATTTAACCCAACGTAATAGGTTGTGAGACCATAGTCGTTATAGAGTTCACACACCATGTGGTATGCGTGTTTCATCCCGATGTAATAAATGTTATTATTTTGAGAATTGTCTCTCTCAATAAAAAAATCCATCCCCTATTCAGGTAAAAATTTACATTTAGGCTTGATGGTCTACCTGTAACCACATAACCAAGTGACCTTCACCGGAACCCGTGGCTTTGCGTACCCTCTGAAGAACGAAATGCTCGAAAACACCCGGCACTTAAGTGCGGTCAACAGTCCAAAGAGTGTCCACGCCCAGTGTTACTTTACTTTGATAATTGGTTTCGGTCACAGAATTTCAAAATGGCTACCGACTCATCATTAACAATCAACGTACCTACCTTTTAGATTACTAAATTATTGAATTGGTTTACTATCACGTGTAATAGGACCCCAAGCAATAGTCTTAGAAATGGTGTTGGGCTCGTCAGTATAAAATAATGACTATTTTGTACAGAGAAAAAAAAACTTTTTTCGACGGACGGAAACGAAAAAATACCGAAAACGGCATTATCGCGATAGTAAAATTTGTTCACGTTGATGATCCCAACAACGTTGCCTGCCATTTCTCGGGGTCCTTTTATACACAGTTTACATGGTCTCGCATTCTAAAACAACAATAAGTGCTCAAGTGTCACTTGAAAATAGTTTATCTCTTTTACACAAACACGATTATAGAAAGACAAACGCTGCTTTAGGAGAGGTCCGTTCTTGAGGGGAGTGAGGAGAATACGGGCCACACAGTTTCGTTACACTTACGACTGAACCGATTATCTTATATTGTGTACTAACTCACAAAATCATCACTGCCAATTGTATTCCAAAGACATAAGGTCTATTTTCAATTCAACATCTAAATTGTGGGTGATATCTTGACTGTACATACCAGCTGTGGGTAACTATTAGTCGTCAAACAGTAGAAGCTTAAGTGGTTCCCATAAATTTCTAGAACGATCATAGATAACACTTTGAGCATTGATTTACAATGAGAATTGTTGTATTTGAGAGTTAAACCTTCTGCTAAATAAGCATTTACTTTCTTACGAACACTTTTGGACTTATTAGACGTCACTTTCCTTATTTTTCTTGACAATATGTTAGTAATGCTTTTAAACAGATATATTTTTGACGTCACTGGTCTGAATTGATGATGATGTTATGACCTATCAAAGACTGCCCGAAACTACCTACGAGTATATACCTCTAGAGAAGGCTAAATTGGCTCCTAGGCTAGCATAACGTTTCTGGATTAAAGTAAGTGTTGAATAGACGTATCTGGCATTGAATTTTATCATTACGAGGAATCGCAGTGCACACATATCTGGATACACAATTAACCACGTCCATAATGATTATGTACGCTGTGCGGTGACGGCGAATAGAATACATGTGTCATCACCCCAGCCCAACTATTCCCGTCGTGGGGCTCGTAAAAGGCGACCGAGGGAACGCTCTATAGGACGTGCAGCAGCGCTCTCTGTGATTTAAACCACAACACTACTGCGATCGCCAACCCGCCTGCCAACCCGCCTGCCTGACATTTCCCCCCAAATGATCATGGAAATTATTGGGGGAGGCCCTCGTCCAGCAGTGGACCTCATGTGGCTGATGATAATCATTACAGAACTTTTTTGGAGAAATGATTCTTTCCTTTTCTAGGTCGACTTCATTAATGGAACATTTTCCAAATAAACCTTTTCATACACCAAATATCACCCTTTATAGGACAGGTCATACAAAGTGGCCAGTAAAAAGGCCATATACCTTAAGGACCATAACTCATACACATTTACTCCAAATCTGATTTTTATTGACATTTACTCATTGAGATAAAGCACGCTGTTCAATAAACTAACCACCGAGCGAGAAACGCCCAGATTTAAAAAAATACGTGCCATTTTTTTGTACTGGCCAGTGCTCTGGCCAGTGTGCATTCGACATACCTACTTTATAGTAATCGAAAACAAGTTATGACTACCTTCATATATTTTAGTGTGAAATTGTTGTTGCAAATGAAAAAGGTAAGTAAACACAGCTTCATTATTATATGTTCCTTACATTATATACATTTTACATAGATATTACCAAGTTTTATTTGTATTTTGTGCCAAAAAAAAGTTTAAACGTATAGAAAAAAGTATAACCATAAAATGACAGATCTCTCTTTATGACCACTTCATTCATATAAATATTACCATAAGAAACTTGGTACGTACACCATTTTAAAGGGTTTTTAATCATCTTTTGAGTACTATTGTTGAATTGATCATAAAACAATTGGTTAGGAAGTTATTACACACAACGCAATTTTTTTTTTCGAAAATTGGGTGTATTTTTCGTAAATTACGAGGGGTAAAAATAAGTTAGGAGTTAGCAATATAAATAAGTGCGTTTTTTTATTTTAGAATGTCCCACGTAAATATAGACCTAGAGGCGTTAACTGAAGACGATTCGAGAGAACTATTTGCCATCAGTGAGGAACAAGCTACAAAATCGGATATCGGCGGTGACTCTGATGCTGATCATGATCGTGATGCGAGTAGTAGTTAGTAGTTAGAAGTGCAAGCACTCGCAGCGTTTCTTCAGTTCAATCATCAATACATAGTGAGGCTGCACATCCTTCTCGACAGGCTTCTAATCAAGATGAAGTTCAACATGTCATACAGTTGCCAGAAACATCTGACCATGAGATTGATCCAACGCCTAACAGGACTCACGATGTTACGGCGACAACAGATTCTGTGGATTTGACCGAAGATCACACTAAGTGGAACAAAAAACGATTTCGAATTCCTCCTGTATACAAAGAAATAAAATTTGATAGGTATATAGGTAGGTATAAATTCTGAAGTTGACTTGTTATCGAAATTGAAGGTACTGTCTCTTTTTTTACACCATTCTTTTAAAATCTCGTAGTTACAGAAAGTAATAAATACGCTAATCAAAATAATCAGTCTCTTATGCTTTTTGATGAAGAACTGAAGAAGTTTATTGGTGTTCTGATTATTATGAGTTTCCATAGTTTGCCTTCAATGAGACTTTATTGGTCACAAGAATGTTCAACATGTAAGCAGCATTATGAGTATGTGTAGATTCCTAAAAATACTGAGATTTTTGCACGTGAATGACAATAAAAAATGATGCCAAGAGGCCACCCAGGCTTTTATAGGCTACTAGCTGTCCCGGCAAACATTCGTTTTGCCATAATAAGTCGCCTTTGTACCCCGTGTATTGGGAGAAATACAACTGGCAGGGGGATAAAAAATAGATAGTAGCCGATTCTCAGACCTACTGAATAAGCATATAAAATTTGGTGAAAATCGGTAAAGCCGTTTCGGAGGAGTATGGCAACGAAAACTGTGACACGAGAATTTTATATATTAGATATAAGATACGCCCACTGCTATCATGATTTTCAGAAGTGTTTAGATCTGCTTTCAATCCTCATAGGCAACTGTCCATAGATGACAATGTACCTACAACATTTTTTTGATAAAAATATGAAAATGACGGTTATTATTGAATTGATTATAGGTAAATAAATGCTTATTAATTATGATTAACCTTATTTTTGTTTCATTCAAACATACCTTTGGTGAAAAACACTGAAATAGTTGGGTGGTTAGTAAATTGGCCAGTGAATGCAAGGTAGCCGTCAGACATTCCTAACAGTCACTGGCCACTTTACTGGCCAGTACTTTTACTAGTTTTTCTCGAAAACTAAGAAAAATGAAGAATTAGTCCCATAATAAAATCTTATTTATTCAGGTTAGAGAACGATAATTTCAAAAAATAATAGTTAGATTTCGATATATCCTAAGGTGTGCGTTAAAGGGTTAGATCGCCTTTTACGTCGCGTACAACTTATTTTTAGGTTCCAAACCAGCATAGGACTGCAGTGCTTGTAATAAGAATAATAACAATATTTTCATTTTCCCAAGTAGACCAGCTATTGTGGTTCGCGATATTTATTTTCCGTCGATCGGCCATGTTGTTGTAGAGGAACGTATTCATAAAAGATACAAAAAGTATTCGAATAACCGAATAATAGAGGTCCGATTGCATACCGAGTAAACAAAAAAATTGAAAAAAAATGTAGACTTCATACAAAATAGAGAATTTTCTGCCTCAAGAGAAAACATTTTGTATGGAGATGATTTCCCCGCATTGTCGCCATAGTAAACGTTGTTCATATTGACGAGACCAACAACGTTTCTAAGGCCATTTTTCGGGGTCTTTTTACACTCAGTATTATACACACATAATAGCAAGGAAATATTATTAATAAAGTGTACAGTTTTCCAGGTCAGCTAGTACTAAATAAAAAATAAAAAAGAGAGAAAAGTATATAAAATTAAAGTCTTTAAATCCCAAATCGGGCTAAGCGAACGACGGTACACCAAGTATATTTAGGTAATTTAACACGATAGGGGACGACGAAATACAGATCTAGTTACTGAGAAATCGTATTAATTCTGTGTAACAACTCTATATCTGTCACCAGTCACCTGTAACATGAGGGAGTAAAAGTCGCAAACTTTGTTCATTTCAATTCGTAACTGGTCTGCGCTTTGATAGTTGCATACAAACGCGGAAGCGACGACATACGGTGACATTTTGCAAGCTAACTCTAGAAAACGGTAAAATTCCCGTCATCATTTACGCACATCCAACAGTCCGCTCTCCCACTCTCAGCGATGCGATATGATAGAGATAACAATATGCAATCCCACCACGACTCAAGTTGTATACTACGAGAATAGCACTACAGGGATAGCAGTCGCACAACTAGGTGTGACGTAGGTATGTTGGGAATAAGTTGAAAAGCGAAATAGTGTGCCGCCTTATTCCCTCCTATGGGACATAGTTACTGAATGTTGTATTTCACAACAGTCTGGAGCGAGGTAAAGTCGGCGATTTCTATTCGGATGATGGTGTGTGAGAGAGTTCTTTGGTAATGAAGGAATTAAAAGGCGTATGTTAACATATTTATTATTACGACTTACAACATATTTACTAGTTACTGTATCTCTCGAGATTTATTCCGTTTTCGTGGGGTATTAAGGCATAATCAACAGCATTTGGCACAACTATGTCCCGCGGATTTATTCGCCTTTAGTAACGTTTTGGATGATCTGAGTACAACTGCGTTATATCTTACAAACCCTAGACGCCTCTAAGTACTTATCTACATAGAGACTAGAAAGTCTCAGGCCTAAAAACGATGCTGAATTATTGAATGGTAGGATTTTATCCATATGTAAATGATATTATAACATAGATTGTTTGTCTGCCGTTGGGTAAAAATAAACCTAATGAGAAAAAACGCAAACGTCACCAATGAGAAACCACCAAGAATGTTTCGTACATTAGAAGAAATTCCACACAAATTTCATTCTTAACTCAACTCGTTTAGAGTGCTATTTTGTCTAAATGCTTAGAGGATATTGTTATTACTATTGTTAATGGAAATTGCATCGTGGAGAGCACATTGTGTCCCTGACATGCTTGTTCTAATTGGTGCCTTATTGTACGAGCATCAAGTTGTCAGAGTTGCTATGAGAGCATTCAGAGTACAACTAAGTTAGCGTTCCTCAACTAAAGAACTGATTAAAATATTTAAAGTTAGGATTTGTGTGGATCTTAATTATGTAAACAGAAGGAAAGAGCAACATCCCTACTGTTGAGGGGAGAGCAGGGAAGACCGTGAAGAAAAACACCGGGATTTAGTGATAGACGTGAATCGGTCATGAGTCGGGAATTTATCGATTTCAGTAAGTATCGTGAGTTCAGAGATAATAAAAAATACACTTCACGCCTTTTAATCCCAAAGCGGGGTAGGCAGCAACCACGGTTCACGCGCGCGTATTTAACCTAACGTGACAGGGGGTGAGCCCATCGCCGTTACAGGGTTCAAACACCTTGTGGTGTGCGGGTTTCATCACGGTGTTGTCCTTCACCGTACGAGCGTTGCGTTGCGTACGTACGTTGCTCTGAAAAAGAGTCCCATTGGTACACGTCCATTAGCCGGACTCGTACCCGCGACCTCCCTGTTACAAGTCAAGTATCCGACCAACTGGACCACAGACGATCTTTGGAAGACTAAGTAAAAGTTATGCCATATAAGTGAAAGAAAAGAAAAGTAGAATACAGAACATACATTAATATGGTGTGGAGTTAAAGTTTCGCTTCATTATTGACTGTTCACGTAAAATAGCATCAAACCAGGTACCTATGTACCTGTACAGCCGCTAGGTAGACAGTGTGGTGTACCTGAGAAAGAACTGATTTTAAATGTCTCCTTATTAATATGTTCTAGCAGTCTAAGCAAACAAGATCAGCCTCCGAAAGCCATATGGCTGATTTTTTTTGGTGGCGTTTTAAACAAAGGTTAGCCGAAAATCAGACTTCGATTTTTGTTTTAGAGATATTTGACATAATGTGACTTGACAACTTGTTATTTTGTACTTCTATCCTTTTCTGGTGACTTAATAATTGAGTGAGATAGAACTATAAAATCACAGCATGTCAAGTTTATTATAAACTAGCTGACTCGGCAAACGTTGTTTTGCCAATAAACATTATTAGGAGAGTTCTTCTGCTAATATATTTAGATAGGTAATTACATATAAACTTTCCTCAAGAATAATTCTATCTATTAAAGAAAACCGCATCAAAATCCGTTTCATAGTTTAAAAAAAAAAATGACATAGGGACAGACAGCGGGAGGCGACATTGTTTTATACTACGTATTGAAGCCAATAAAGTGTTTTGTGTGTCACTCTTATGAAAATTGCTAAAATAGTTTGGCCGCTTGTTCAGTGTAAAATAAAAAAAAGTCCTCTTATACACTCTCAGAATGAAAGAGACACGACTGTAAGTCTGTCGCATCTTGTCACACGAAAGTTATCCCCGGATTACTAAAGGTATTAGTTCCACGACATATCTCTATTGTTCCAGCAACGAAAGCACACGATAAGGATTTCACGCATGTACGACAACCGATACGTCGTGATACACTCCTGACTATGAATATATCAGCTATTGATTTGAAGGATCTTGGTCCTGGATTAATAGATTTGACGATATTTGCTATCTGTGCGTAGGTTACAAGAAAATTTAAATACTAAATATCTAACTGAAATATGAATATCAATTTTAGGCCAAGCGTGGCGATTATTGGCATTTCACCCCATATGACGGAATCATTGGGGGATGCCCTCGTCCAGCAGTAGACGTTATGTAGCTGATGATGATGACACACATAATACAGAAGAGAAACACTGACAACTCACGCGGGTCGCTAGTTACGAATAATTAAAAACAATCCAATTGAAACGGCAGCGGAGCCATAAAAAGGCAGCTAGAAAAACGTTTCTAGTGTTATTCAGAGACGTATCGCTAAACCAGGGGCCATGGCTGGGTTTGGTAGCCTGTAGTTTAGTTTTACACGCCAGTTTATTTGACAATTGTTGACAACTTGACATTGACATTTCGTGACGTTTGCCAGCTAGCCCACCGATAAACTAGGCAACCCCTCGATTTATCGTACCTTAAACCTATCTTAACCTGTGGGTTATTCCTAGTCTGTCACTCTGAATATACTTTTCCGTAAACCAGTGCTAGCCCGCAGTCTAAATTGTTGGCTAACTCTGGCCCGGGGTTAGTGCAACGTCTCTGAATAACACCGTTACTGTTTCTGTAGACGCATCCTATCGCCAATATCAGTAGCTGTCAATGCCCCGAAAGCCATGTGTGTTTTTGTGTGAATACGTCTAATGATTTTTAAAAGGGATGATCGCTCGGTTTATACGGAGTGCACAAGGACCCCGAGCAATGGACTTAAAGTTGTTGGGCTCGTTAATATGAACAACTAGGGCAACAATGCGGGGAAGTATACTGAATACTGAATTTTTTTACATACCAAACCTACAATTGTTTGCCTCTGGAGGTGAAAAAAAATATTTTTATTTCATCATCAGCCACATAACGTCCACTGTTGGACGAGGGCCTCCCCCAATGAGATCCGTCATATGGGGTGAAATGCCAGTAATAGCCACGCTTGGCAGGCGGGTTGGCGATCGCAGTGTTATTGTGGTTTAACTCGCAGAGAGCGCTCCCAGATCGCTGCCAGCGGGCTGCTGCCCGTTCTCTGGAGATCTCCCTCGGTCGCCTCTTACGACCCCCATGACGGGAAAAGTTAGGCTGGGGTGGTGACACATGAATTCTATTCGCCGTCACCACACGACCATCCGCGTTTTTTCCATATTAAAAGTTATTCTTATTGACGAAACCAATAACGTTTCTGAGACCGTTGCTCGGGGTCTTTTTACACGCAGTAGACCCCAAAGTCATATAAGGAAAGCTGCCATGAAATTTCAAATTAGTATGGAGGAACCTAGCGATATAACTTTGAAACAGAATTCACAATGTATTGACACCATTACAAGCTTGCATTTAACGCGGAGCGCCATAATAATTTATGCTCATTGCGATACTGGTTTGCCAAAGCAATGACGTACGAACTCTGTTCCGTCTGTAAATTATTAGCATTTGGCGTGATTTTACTCCGGTTTGATCTCGGAACTTTGAGAAATTTAAGTACAGCTTCCGTTCTTAGAAAAATGTGGAGGTATCAAGGTGTATTAAGTAATTGTCAATACTGCTGTCACACTTTTTACAATATCTTTATTACAAACTAGCTTTCTGCCCTCGGCTTCGCCCGCGTGGACTTCGGTTATATTTGCGGTATAAAGGACAACTATAAGAAAACTTATCATTCCTACGGAAAAATCTAAGTTTCCCTCGGGAATATCAATTTTTCCAGGATAAAAAGTACCCTATTATTTAATCCGGACTTCAAACTTTACGTATGCAATTTCAAAGCAATGGGTTCAGTAGTTACGGCGTGAAAGCGAAACAAACTCACTTTCC
>SJJU01015046.1:0-10798 GCA_012932125.1 Conopomorpha cramerella
AATTAAAAAAGAAATAAAAGTAAAAAATTAAATTCCACATTCATCATTGTCCTGTGACTGATGAAGCTCAAGATAAGAAAAATAAAGATTTTGATGCTATGAGTGACGTTAATATGGGATGTTAAAATTTGTATGAAAAAAATCAACCTATACGGGCAAGATCTAATACACTAGGTAACTTTATACAGTCAGACACATTTTGTAACATTGTATTTTTTACACGGAAGAGCTCAGTTTTAAATAAAAGTGTTGTACTGTTCTTGCCTGCAACTGTACCAAAGTGATTTGTAATTGGATCACTCTGGTGGGGGAGCGTCACTGTCCCAAGAACCAAGTTTCGGAACTCTCCGAGCGCTATTTTGAACTGTGATTATTTATTAGTGACGTGCAAAGGTGTGCTTGTAGGTGTATAATATATCGATACTTATGACGTTAAGTATAATAAAATGTCAGAATATATTTTTCTCCCTAAATTATCATAGAAACTATTGTAACAGGCCCTCGTCCAGCACTCCACTGCTGGATGGTGGGTATGATGATGATGAAATATGTATATGAAGCAATCTGTACCACGTGGTGTTACTCATGTTTTTTTTCGATACTGTGGGAATTTCAGGAGAAACTACAGCCCGTAGGAATAATGTAGAATTCTCATGGTGAAATAATTATCGAAATCCATCTAGTGGTTTTTGAGTTTATTTCGTTACAAGGATCCATATAAAAACAATTTATAATATTAGTACAGACGAATGAACTTTTTGTTATCTATATTGAATGTAAAATTGACAATAGTAAAATTAGAAAAAGGTGATTTTATCGCTCCGAGCGATTTTTTCCAGATGTGCGTCAAAAAAGATGAGACATAAAATAAACATGCGCTGTATATCACGCTTAGTGCGTTTTCGATTGTTTCAACGAATAGCTACGCGTTTTTTGTCTTGTCACTTCTTTCTTGGAGGATTTTGCTATGGGGCCAAGTTTAATGTTCAACTATTTAACTAAAAATACCACTGTGCTGTGACTGCCAGAAAACCGAGTGTCGCAACGCAAAAAAAAATATGATGAAGATATTTTACAGCAAATTTTCATTTGGAATGGTATACATATATACCAAGTGACGTTAGAAATTGGGTATGTTATGTGGGTAGACGTCAATTATGGACATTTCTGTTTGACGGTTAATGTATGCCGCACGTGATGTATGTTAATAAGAAAAAATAACGTAGCGGTTTGTAAATATTATAATAGAAGTTAATTTAGCTTTGAAGATATATTTTTGATTCCTTCAAAAAGTTGCCAACAAGCTGAATAAATACTCGTTTACACGAGTAATAGAGTAGTTTAATACACTTTATTAAGTAAATACAAATAAACATAAATCTTACTTCTTCAAATAATAACTATATCAATTATAATGCGTACTTACCATGTTTTTTTAACGCTCATATATATAGAAAATATGTGTACAAATGGCTAAAGTTATTTGCTTTAACAAATAGAAATTCTTGGTCTCTACCTTCTCTTAGTCTATGACTCACATATGCCTGCACTATTATCTAGTGTCACACGAACAAGCTACCTTACAGAATAAAAAAAAATAGTTATCAACAATCGAGTTAGTATCGAGCCACGAAAACGTCCATAAACAACGATTAATATCTATTCGAGTAGCACCTGCGACATGTTAGGCGCGAACTTTGTCGCTAGATCTAGCGATAAACGCGCACTCGGCACAACCCCAATCTGACATGATAATGTATGCAAATTGGGGGGAACTTGCGAGCACCGAACGTCGGCAGTTGGCGAACGACTCTGTGTATCAAAACTTGTTATTTTGTATCCGTAGTCGACTAGCTGAATTATATACTGAGCTAGATTATGATAGAACACTTTCCCATCACTAGTTCATGTTGAAATGTGAAATGTAGGGTTCGATTTGTGCGTTCTCAACCAATTTACCTGAGCTACGGTTTGATGTGAAATTGTAACATTAGTCAGCTCATGTTACGTTATTGGATAAGGGTGAAGTGAGTGGGGTGTATGTTAAAAGTTCATTCGTATGATTTATGCGTCTACGATCACAAGTTATGACAGCAATCGGTGTTCGAGATTTGATAAATGCAGGTAAGATGGATATTTCCCAAAATTTTATTAGGATAGTAATTGTTATGGCCGGATGTGTTTTCGGAAAGGCGTCGTTAAATTTTTATTTGGAGTTAGGTTCACGTTTTATTTATGTAAACACATTGAAAATAATGGATAAATTTAGTAAGTAATGATTTAAAGAACTTTAACTTCAATTATAACAAGTTAGAGGACAGTACTTAATGTAACAATGAAAGTAAAAGATACTTGAAAGAAAGAAAATCATTTTAGGAGTCAAGTGCAAAACGGTTTAGGCCCGAAGACGACTTGTAAGGTATTTGGAAATCGAATAAAACTGCCAAAAAAAATATCTTAAGAAATGTTAAGCTTTCCTTTTGAGTATACTCAAGTTGAGTAGCGCTTAGCGATCAAGTGAAGTATTCTTGTATGAAATCACTTCATAATGTTTTTTTGAGGAAAACGTAACAAGATAGTTATTGGCAACTTTTCTGGACTCGATAGTTGGGCTTGAGATAGTAGTAGAACACGTGGTGTGTAATAGGAGAAAATGTACAGGACATCATCATTGGCCAATACAAAAAAGTCACGGGCCTCGTCTGCTTGAAAAGTGAAAAAAAGTGGTCTGTCAGTGCTGATGGTACTAAAACACTAATAAGGTAGATTTGTTATATTGTGACAAGTAAAAAATGAACCTTAATGTGTATTAATTTGATTTCATATTACTTTGATCATTAGGGTGGTCAAGAACCTAGTCCAGGTTCTTGGCCGACCGGTACATTGGTATACCTAGCGAAAAAGGTACCAAAGCAATGGTCTTAGGAACATTTTTTGGTTCGTCAATATGAACAACATTTACTGTGTCTCGAAACGAGAAAATGAATTAATAAAAAATTTCACCTCCATACAAAATTCAGTCATTTTTTGCTTAAGGTTTATACCTAACTTTGATACCCAGAATGTCTTTTTTAAGCCACAAATACAAATAATTTCAACATTCCACCAAACACATATCTGCATAAACGTGGTTTATGTACTTACCCTTTATTCAATAGTAAGCATCATACTTATACACACCTATAACTACATGAACTGACATTTACGTAACATAATTTTAAACAGCTTATAAAGCGTTAAATAGTTCGCAAAATATCTAAAATATTAGCAAACGTCTTAAGCTATCATATTAAAAATTTCACATATGAATTATGTTTGAACAAATGTTACCCAAGTTTTGGAATATTCCATTTTGATAAATTGAAGCGAAGAGCTTCTTTCAAGAAGGTAATTTGATCGTTTAGAGGTATTTTTGTTGTAAATTACTTATGTAATCCATAATGTATGATTAATAGATTACCTACATTTTGTAATGAAGCATCTTAAATTTGGAAGTATGAGATTTTCCGGGAATTCTCGGACTTTTACAATCTAATATTTAATATTTGCATCTATTTTTTTTCTCCTACAAGTTTGTATTATAATTATAAGTAGTTTAGTTATTAATATAATATTTATGTACCTTTGGATGACCCTCTCTCTCAGAGTGAAGGCAGAATATCAGTTCATGTTACAGGACACTGTGGCATCATGCTGAGCCGGAAGCTCATTTACGTGAACAACTGCAGCATGCATCACTGTGGTAACTTGCTTATTTAAAATTATTTTATTGTTAATTATTATATCTGTGTTGTATTTTTTTATTGGAAATATTATGTCTATGTCTAATATTTCCTATTTCAACTGTTTACGTTCTACAAGAGCTTGTTAGCTCATCATCTTCATGTCAGCCCACTGACGTCCACTGCTGGACATAGGCCTTGCTAACCCACGTGTGCTATTATTATACATATATCTAGCTTCAATTTATCGTGAACTTCTATGACGACATCTTGTTATACTTAGAGTGTAACAACGTGTTTTTCTCCGCTCAGAAGAATAAAGATACGGTTGAAGGAAAAACCGAAATACAACCCGCACACTTTAAGTTGGATACACGAAGGGGACGAAACAAGAGCTTTGACAATAGAAGTTTTGAAAAAAAAATACTTTTAAAAATCTGATAATTCATTATCAAAATAATATTAATCCCACCATAATAGAATTAGGTTTACCAATTTTTGGGTTTACCTTGGGTTTAATTGGGTTTACCAATTCTATTATGGTGGGATTCATAACATTTTGATAATGAATTATCAGATTTTTAAAAGTATTTTTTTTCAAAACTTCTATATTTTTTTCGAATAAATAATGTTACAGGAAAATCACAATGATTTTCCTGTTATGGAGGCCCTCGTCCAGCAGTAGACGTTAAGTGGCTTATTTTTTATATTAGCAGGATAATCATCACGAAGTTCGTTGTAACTAATTATATGCCCCAACCTTTATACATAAATTCACGTCCTATACTCCTAGTAGGACGGAATTAGCTTATTGAAATTTGAGGGTAGAAACCCATACGATGTGTAAACATGGAAAAGTTTTTATTTTAATTAACCGAACCGAGAATTGCCCATGGCAAGGCGCAACCGCGCAATAGAACCGATGGGGCAACGAGTTATCGAGTGGAGACCGCGTCTCGGCAAAGGGAGTGTAGGAAGCCTTCAGGTAAGGTGGACTGATGCTATAAGCAAGATGGCTGGCAGAAGCTGGATGCGAGAGGGCGAAACAGATCTACAGTGGCGTGCAATTGTAGAATCCTAAGTCCAACAGTGGAAAAATATAGGCTGATGATGTTGATAATGATACACATAAAACTCAAATTTCTGACTGATTTATTCATCACTGATTCATCAACGCCGAGCACAAACCCTAGAAAGCTGAAATTTTCCTCTTTGATAAGAAGGGATTTATCAAAATTCATCCACTAAGGGGCTTAAAAGGGTGGTAGAAGTATATATGAGAAAATCGTAAATTTTGGAGTTACGGTCCTAAAACTTAGTGGTGATCATTTTTATATTTATATAGAATTTAATACTGACACTGCGCAAATGAAATCGCGGGGTATCCACTAGCACTAACAATGTTCTTAGCTTCCTTGTACTTGAATATAGTATAATAGTATTTGAATATAGTATGTGTGAATTTCGAAGAAAGTCGACTTTACGAAACAGAAAAAACAGATACTTACTGAAACTTGTATATTATGTTTTACTTAAAACAATTCTCGTTGATTTGTCGGTAATTTTAATTAAATTTCGGGAGAGCAAACATCAAACTTTGTTTCAACAGAGTCCTGTTGGAACTTCAACGAATATTATTTCTCGTATATTAATTAGAAAGGGCACATTACCCGACTTTGTTTGGCAATGGAAAAAATAAACGTAAGAACATTATAAGTTTTAAGTAATTAGCGATTGTTAGAATAACAATGTCAACATTTTGTTTTTGTATTAAACAATATACCTGCTGGCTCAGACCAGACACAACTAGACTTGCAAGCCGCGTACCGTACGTCTGTCTCTTTTCCACTAAAATGTATGGAAAATGATGTACTTCTGGATCCGAACAGTCACTTTTACTACTAATCTGACAGTTTGGATCCAGATTTACCGCAGTAAGGGACACAAGATATTTTTTCTTACTCTTTCACTCCTGCATGTTTTTCATATCGTTGTCTCATTTTATTCTAAACGTCAGTTTAGGATTGCAAGTCTATATAGTTGTTTTTGGTCTGAGCCTGCTAAAGATAACATCGCATTTTTTTTTACACTGCAGGTAACGCCATCTACTGGCAAAATAAAAAAAAAACAGGTACAGATTAAGTGAGATCCAATTCGTGAAATTCGGTATAAGTTTACCGCTGTACAAAATTGGAATACCTAAGAAACTCAAACGACGATGTGTACAGTTGAGGACAAGTTGACTTATTTAGATTAATTTTTACTTGGCCACGCTGTCCTATACGCATTCTTTCTTAGTACAGCCCACCTTAAAACGGTACTGTCTAATACAACATGACCGTATCTGTACCTATTGTTTGAGTTCTAGCTTCTTAAGTTTTAAGTTTCGCTCATTTTAGTACTTTGCACAGTAAGCAACTGATGGAAAACTTATTCAACTATCCAACTTTGGAATATTACACGGTAAAGTGAGTATAAACGTTTGTTGGTGTCGATGGCATCTTGAAATACTTTAAAGAAATAAAGGCGGACAAATCCCTGTAGGGTTTCTATGCAACCACCAGCTTCATATCATCATCATCAGCCCATACTTGTCCACTGCTGGACATAGGCCTCTCCAATTGCACGCCACTGTGATCTGTTTTCGGCTTCTCGCATCCAGCTTCTGCCAGCCATCTTGCGTATAACATCAGTCCACCTTTCCTGAGGGCGTCCTACACTCCGTTTGCCAAGACGCGGTCTCCACTCGAGAACTCGTTTTCCCCAACGGTCATCGGTTCTACGGCTAATATGGCCACTTCAGCTTGCTAAAACGATGAGCTATGTCGATGACTTCGGCTTCGTATACCGCGTGTAAAAGTACCCCGTGCAATGGCCTTAGAAACGTTCTTGGACTCATCAATACGAACAACTTTTACTATTGCGACAATGAGGGGAAATTGTATTATTTGTCCATCCTCTTACAAAAAGTCATCTCCCAAGGCAAATAAATATCTATTTTGTATGGATTTTTTTAAACACATTAACAAGCGTTTGACCACCATCCTGCCTGACGTTAAGCAGCGATATGGTCTACTATGGAGCACACTTGTTCATTTTGTACCTATTTACCCGTTACTTGAATACCTCCATAGTATTGTCTTTACGTCTATTGTCTTTACGTCTTCCGCTAAAACACACTATTAATCCCTTTTTTTCTACTTAACTACATTGTCACGCTAAAATAAAAATTTCTTCTTTTAATTTACGTATCTGTTTCCGAGAATTGAATAAATGAGATAAACTGCAGGGCAGAGTTAGTGTTAAATACATTAAATACATCAGTTTGGAGGTACATAACGATGGATGTAATTATAATAATTACTTAATGATAATTATCTAATTACAAACCAGTCTCCAGTCTCAAACACTGTTAATTTGTGGTCCGTGTGATAATTGTACCGGAACGCAGGTAATTATTACATTGTAAAATGTATAATATAAAATGACGAGTGTGTTATTTATTATATAACTTTAAAAAGATTTGTGAACTGTATTTAAGCAGTACTAGTCGCCCCTACGTTTGTTTATAGATCCCCTCGATCAGGGTTTGATGCTGGTAGACCAGGTAATAGTCTACCAGCATCAAACCCTGATTTGCTTGTCATGGTACCTTACAAATATCTTATTTATCTAAATATATAAAAGGAAAAGCTGACTGATTGATTGACTGACATATCAACGCACAGCACAAACGGCTAAACATAGACATTTGAAATTTGGAACGGGCGTAGCTTAGGTACCGTAGGGGTGCACTATGGAAGGAATTCCAGAAATTCCCACGGGAACGGGAATGAACGGGAAAATACTTTTGTATGAAACATCTAAAACGCTCAAGTTAGACGCTTGGGGCCTTACTAATAATGGCGGAATTGCTATTTCGAAGATACACAAAGCTCAACTTGTCAGATGTACGTCAAATACGGAATAACCAGTTCAAGTAGACCTGTAATAACCGTTGTATAAGTGATAACGCGTTTATTGGTAAGGGGGTTGAAATTTACTAACTAACTAGTTATATTATAACGACGAAGTCCTCCGCGAACAAACATATAAACGGCCGAATTGTGAAACCTCGCCCGAATTCGAAGTCGGTTAGAAACAATGAGAAACGTCTAATTTCCCTTATGAAACTTGAGTTTGTTGAAAGTTGGAAATAATTCCGCGGCCGGATCGACAGAAAGATTCATTGTAATTGTAAAGTTTCCGTTTTGGAACTTCCAAAGTTACAAAATGTTACCTACGGTTCGAAATGTATGTACGTACGTACATTAGGAAATTTATTTTTGGTGACATGTGGTGTAGTTAATTCGTAGTCGACAAAATAATATAGTAGGTGCTATAGGGCATTTTGAATCAATTGTGATAGATCATTCTCATGGCACAAATTTATTTTTCATTGATCCAGAACGCCCAATACGTAATCATTTAAGAAGAAGTTAGGCTTATGACTGTTTTCGGAAGAAAAACTGAATTATTGTTTTTATTTAAATAGCGCGACTAACATTGATACATGTTTACGACTTTACAATGTTAATAACAATAATTCTTTATTAGTATTACTTATTAGTCGAATGTTGTTTTGTCAATATGTAGGTACGTTATTAACAGTGTTTCCTTACTATTATATGCATGTATTATACATGTAAACCACTATAATCACTTTATATATTAAGAAAACCACACCAAAATCCGTTGCGCAGCTTTAAAGATGATTACATCTTTGTTTTGTAATAGGTACTTATTTATTGATGTGTCATTTCACACCGTATTTGAATCGTCAAATTTATTTGTTCTCGTGGCTGTTGGCACGACTCTTATAAAAAAAAACAAACCGAATTTTCTAAGGTACATAATAATAATGCAAGGGTATATCCATGATCACGTGCTCTACGATATAATACGCAAGTTTTACAAGATAATAAACACCATAACCGTATAATATTCAGTGTAGTACCGTAACAATTTTCAGTCCACGGCAGTCAATAGAACCGGGTTAACGTACCTACCCACGTTTTACTATAAAACATTACTATGGACTAAAGTGTATTTTATTTCCTTAGAGCTGGAGTCGTCGACGCCACGACGCCGGACACATGTCTGTATGGACACCATCTCATACTCTAAACCAGTGAAGATTTACCTTGACATGTCTAAAAATTCTTAATGCTACAAGCTCTTACAAATTTGTTCCGAGAGAGAGAAGTGTAGCTAACTATCATGGACACTTCTACACAATTCTGACTACTATTTTCTTAGGTTTATACAGCTGGACGCAGGTCAGGATACTCTGGTTATGTGGATGAGTTCAAGTCTTTAAAAAAGATGCTTGGATCTTGTTACAAGGAGACATGACGTGTGTGACCAGAATACTGAGGCGGTGTGAAGTAGAGAGACGAAATTTCGACTGCGCATCTTGCATCCGTCTCTTTCGAGTTTATCATGATTTTAGGAGAGGGAAATACTGGAGGTGGTCACTGTTTTGGAGTACACCGTCAGGGATGCCAAATGTACTTACATTATAACTACTTAGAAAGTCAGTTCAATGCTATTGATTCTGAAATAGAAAGTTTTAATCAACATTGACTGTCCAAATTGTGTTTTTAATTAGTTGGATACGGGTATATGTTTTTTTAAATTGCTCGTTAATCCTTGTTTTTTTTTAAACCTTGTAATGGGACTTGAATAATAAAATCCATCCAAACTCAAGGGCTGATTATGATGAATACCTTTACTTCCGGAAGAAAGTTGCTAAACTTCACTTTCCACCGACAAGTTCCAATGTAAATTTATTTAAAACTTATAATTAATTACAGACAGAAGGCGCTTTGATGATATAATGTTTCTAAACAATCGTAGCTAGAATTCTGTCGTACGTTTTTGTGAGGTTTTGTGACCAAATTAATTTATTCAGACATAGTCTATAGATAAAACTGGACTCTCCAACCAAGCCTAGCATGTCAAGAAGGACAACATATAAAAAATATGCACTGTGTTTGGCTGTTATGTCACACTTCGTGCAACTCAGCTTGTTTTAACAAATAGACGTAGCGCAATACATGTTTTGTCACTTCTTTCTTGAAGCTCTGTGCTAGGTGATCTGATATTAAAGAAGTGACTAAATGCTGATTAGGCATAGAGGTTGGGTGACTTGTACTGCAAGTGAAGGATAGTTGATTCAGGTTTTGTTACAGTGGCATAATAGAGTCATATAAAACAATTAAACAAAGAAAGAATCTCTGTCCTCCCTGTACACAATATTTTATAGAAATCGATACAGTCGTTTCGGAGGATTTTCGTAACAAACACCGCAACACTAGATTTTCATACTTATTTTAAGAATATTCGCTGACCTACACGATAATGTACTCAAAATGTTACAAATATACAGCATTTCATCGATTCATTTACTAATAAAACCAAGTCAAATAACATAAACATTACAAATACGAGCTTCGACTACCGATGAGGATCATCCAAAAGAAATAAAGACCATATTCAGCTGAACAGTATAATCTCAGTCATCGACACACCAATCTAGTATCTATCAATCAATACACAAAGTTGGAATTGGAATGCACGATCCAGCATCCGTGTACACACACATAAAACAGTCGCAGGGTACTAATCAACTTTGTGCAGTAGCGTCGGCGTGTTTGGGACAAAGTAGTAATCAATGCGGTGCAGCCATGCGTTGGAAAAATACTGATACTGAATTGGAATGGTCAAGTTGGACGGTGAAAGAATGTTGCTGGCACTAGGTAGGTAGGTATGTGAACCAAAAGCATTTACAGATTATGTGTAGGAGGATTTTCTGGAATAATTTTCCCACTACACACATCAAAAGTGTCTGGGATCAAGAACATTTTTAGCTGTACAAAAAAATCTAATTTATTTAAATCAAATCAAATCTACGTACACTTCACGCCTGCCTCTCAGAGGGGTAGGCAGAGACTACAGGTCTCCATTTGTCACGGTCTTGACATACCCCTTTCGCTTCATCTACATTCATACATCTTTTTATACATGACCTCCGG
>SJJU01015046.1:15146-27473 GCA_012932125.1 Conopomorpha cramerella
CTGATAGACACAGGAACGATAGATAGGAATGCTGCGTTTAACATGTACTGTATGTGTAATCCATTGTACTGAATTGTTGTTTGTGTGTCTTTTAGCAAAAATAATTAATGAATGTCTATGTCTGTCTATGTCTAACGTTCGAAAGTGGGTGCACATAATTTGAATTTGACATGGACCCTTTGGCCACATAATAAGGAGTTAAGAATGATACTAAGGATTCTAGATCATCGTTTATTTACTGCAACAACGTCGCGTCTCAAAATGTGACACTGTTGAAAATGTGACACACATAACAATCTTATTACTATTACTAAGGATTATTTTCACAATAACAAAATATTGTGAAATATTGCGTTGTTGCAGTAAATTAGCGATTTAGTCGACTCCTACGACATGTCAGTCAGAAAGGCAACTAATGCAATCTATTCTTCAGATCATCATTGGATTACTTTAATATAAACACGATTAGAACGTGATAAAAGTTACTCGAGCATTAAGTTGTGCTTGGGAAAAGATTTAACATACGGGTCTATGATTATAAGTTTTTATAGGTGTGTTATTATAGGTTTAACATTAAAATATTACCTATACCACATTCAGTAAAGGAAAACATCGGTACGAAACCTAATGACATACCTACATACTAAAACTTTTAAAAAAGATTCCAAAGTCACCACCCGAGCCTACCCTAACCTAACCCAACCTTTCCCGTCGTGAGGTTCGTAAGAGACCACCGAGGGAACTCTCCAGAGGGCGGGCAGCGGCGCTCTCCGTGAATTAAACCACAACACCACTGCGATCGCCAACCCGCCTGCCAAGCTTGGCGACTATTGGCGTGTCCCGCCAAATTATCACGGAAATTATTGAGAGAGGCCCTCGTCCAGCAGTGGACGTCATGTGGCTGTAGATGACGATGTGTGTGTGATTTTGTGTGGAGGTAGGTATTAAGGTCCAAAATACATTTCATCCTGCGGAACATCATCATCATCATCATCAGCCCATACTTGTCCACTGCTGGACTAGGCCTCTCCAATTGCACGCCACTGTGATCTGTTTTCGGCTTCTCGCATCCAGCTTCTGCCAGCCATCTTGCGTATATCATCAGTCCACCTTGCCTGAGGGCGTCCTACACTCCGTTTGCCGAGACGCGGTCTCCACTCGAGAACTCGTTTTCCCCAACGGTCATCGCTTCTACGGCTGATATGGCCGGCCCACTGCCACTTCAGCTTGCTAAAACAGCTTGCATAATAACAGCTTGCGGAACATACCACGTTGTAATTAGACCACGCAAATGAAAACCTAAATCCCCAGGCTCAGCTTGTATAAAAATAAAACCGAAAATAAAACCTTGTGACAATTTTTTTTCTACGAATTTCGCGCGAGAATGTCTCCATTGCCTAATCATCGTAAAAACCTGCTACATGGACCGAATTTATGTTCAAACTTTGTAATAAACCTTACTGAAAGACAGTAAGATAAAGGTGCTTTACGGGGCGTACAGTCATGCACACTTATTCCTTTTACTTGTATCTGAATCAAGTTACTTGAATAAATTGATTGATTGATCACTATAAGAAAATGATTTATGCTAAGGCCCGTATGTGAAACAAATTATGACTAGTCTCATTGAGTCCGAAGTCCAAAAAGAGTGATGTCAGATGCAAACCTTCTATGATAATACGACGTAAAAGACTACCTGATAAGGTATCTGGGTTAAACGAAAGATTCTGAGATGGGCTGGCCATCCATCACGAATATAAGTAAGTAAAATAAAATACATTAAATTTCATGCATTTATTCCTATAACGGGGTAGGCAGAGTGCAAGCTAAACAAATGCCCACGGTTCACCAAACGAATATCACCTAATTTAGGTGACAGAGGCTGTGCCGACCGACGTTACTGCGTACCATGGATATAATATTTTTTTACATTGATAAAATAATCCACTTCACGCTTTTTATTCCCAAAACGAGATATATTTACCAACTAAAACCCGAGTCTAAGGGTAAAAGTTAATACAGAAACATGATGCTTAAACTGAAGCATAAAAATAAACTCAAAATCCACTTTATCGTCGTGATATTAAGTAAACAGTTTCCCTGTCAAACGGTAAAACCATAGAAGCAGGTTACTTCGCCTATTTCGGTCAGTATTAGATTCCAGTTATATAATTACCGTGTTGCAGAGACGGCGACGGTAAATAGGTTACTCAGCTACGGCATCGCTACGGAACTATATTACTAAATACTTCCGTTCTAGAGACGCTTTGATGGTGTACTTTTATGTTTAACTTTAACTTTGCATCTTACTAATATTATATAAAATACTCAAGCTGGTTTTTATTAGAAATGTGAGCTGCTTGTTAGTTCTTTACGGAAAATCTACGGAACAAGTAATCTGTTTGTTAGATTACGACGTAGGCTACCCAGGATGGCTTTGGGGACACTCTTTCTTATTCGGCAAATGATAGCGATTTCGATGGTAGGTATACTTCTTATCCTGAACAAACTTTTTTTTTGTTATAAACGTTAGTATGACCAAACATTTTGTTGTAAATCTATAATATAAAAGAAAGTCGTGTTAGTTACACCACATATAACTCAAGAACGGGTGAAACGATTTGGCTAAAAATTATTGAGGCGGTAGCTTACAACCAGGAGACGGACATAGGATACTTTTTATCCCGATCCTGTGGGACGTGATGCTATATCCACTATATTGTATTTTGCATAAATTACTGAAATTGCACGAATGAAATTGCGGGGCGTCCACTAGTTTAGGGTAAATTTAAACAAGATTAAAATGTCTCAGTCACAAGAGCAACTATATTGTTGTAATCTCTATAATTTTCTAAGTTAGAGTAAATTGGTGCGGATCATGACCTACTCCCGAAATACCTATGGAAATGATTGAAATAGTAGCGGGTAAAGACGATGAGATGAAGATGTTGATTACGTAAAATAATATTTATTTTATTAATCGCAAGAATGTACGATATTGGGGAAACTACTATTATCTTTAAATTAAAACAGAAAAAGTAAAGCTTTTCTTCATGTATTTATTTGCTTTTAGGACTTTTTCTGAGTTGGTAGTCAGCTTGATGTTTTTTAGAATAAATAGAATTTAACAGCCTATAATTTTGTGTTTCTGTTCTTCTCTAAATATTTCTTCTAAATAAGTAAACTATAAAATTACAGGTTGCCATACCTTTGATGAACAGTATTAGACCTATAAGATAGGTCGATAGTTTTATATAGACCAAAGTTGTGACGGTTAATTAAATACCTTTTAATTATATAGCATTGTCTTAATTTATTACACGATCTTCATGTTTAACATTTTATAATTATAGAGTTATTGAAACTATAATTATTGAACCCCATTTGTATTTCTAAATATTCATTGTTTACATTATTTTATGTTATCCTTCATTGTCTTTCCAAAGCATTATCACACGTTTGTTCCAAGAAATTCCCTTGTCAGTTCCTCGAAGGAAGTCCCATGAACCATTACAGATAATAACTGATAGAACTGAAGAACTAGATACTCAAAAACAAGATACTCGTAAACACAATTGATATCTACTTCAAATATTATGTACCTACAGTTGGTATAGATTCCGGTTCTACCACACTAAGGTTGAAAGTCATATTTACGTTATTAGACAATAAGGTTCATTTTACTATTGTCATAATACTCGTTTTATATAATATACACTTCACGCCTTTTAATCCCAAAGCGGGGTAGGCAGAGGCACTAACTATGCAAGTGACCACGGTTCACCAAGCGTATTTAACCCAACGTGAGAGGAGATGAGCCCATCGCCATTATAGGTTTCACACACCTTGTGGTGTGCGGGTTTCATCACGTTGTTGTCCTTGACCGTACAAGCGTTACGTTGCGTACATAAGCTCTGAAAAAGAGTCCCATTGGTACACGTCCAGTAGCCGGACTCGAACTCTTACATTTATGAAGCCGTCTAAATGGGCCTTAAACTTCCCTTACTGATACCACGTAAAAGTACTTTTATACAAATACTAACTTAACACTATCGGGATGACATAAATATTATTTTTTAACAAGTTCATTGTGCTCGATAGTGTACATACATAAAAAAGAAATAGATTTTATAGGTGTCAAACACTATGCTGGATGCGGGCATGGAACCCGTGGTCCTTTTTCCTCACCAGACCCAGTCAAGTATGAATAAACCTGGGCTTCAGAAGTTATTGTCAAACTGTTTTAGTAATATAAAAAAAATACTAGTAGTTCTAGTAAAATGTGAACACATCTCAAAAAATATTTTGCAGTACACAGCAACGACATCTGTCGGAGAAAACACCGTAGCTCGCCACCCCGTAGATCGAACACAATACCCATAGAGGTTGTGAAGCGAACTCACCTGACGTACAACCAGCTTGGCATCCGACACTGCCGCCACCGCCGCCGAGTCCAGCGTAAACAACAAAAACACACACACCACGCGTGGCTCAGACTTATCAGCCAACGACGGCCGTCGGAATGTTATAGGCCACCGGTTCTAGTCTAGCAGCTCAGTAATTCCTACGGGAGTAGCTGATTGTGACTGGCCTCCTGTCACGGCTACACAACGAGGTTGGAAGCAACAGGCTGTTTGTGGGCGGGGCGAGGGCGGCGCGGCTGCGCGACCGGTCGCCATGGCAACGCCGCCTCTGTGTTTGTGATTCTCCTCGGAAGCTCTGATAGGCCTACCAGTTGTTGAGTGTCAACAACGAAAAATTCGGTCCGGTATCCTTGTTTGGTTGGCAAGGTGCGTGAAGTGCGAGTGGTGGGGGTCGATAGCCAAACACGAGTAGTCTGCGGTCAAGTGTCTTCGGCTTATTTAATTAATATCAAGTACAGATGTAGTGCGTTAAAGATTTTCATGTTTTTTGTCATATCCTTATGCGTGTATGAATATTTATTTTGCACAGAAAAATTGATATAATTTGAAATGGTCTATATAAAATGAATTGCACTTTTTTTCTTGTTTTAGATTCTTGACAATGCTAGAAAGCAGATATTCGGCACCTTTTGTCAATTTTGAAAAACACAAGACTTTAAGAAGTGGTAATTTTATCGCGGTTTGAAAAAGTAATTATTGACCGATATTCCAATTTTAGTTATTACCCGTTCAGTTATTATTCAAAATAGTTATCATTCGATTAAAACGAAAAAAAAATGGCTGCGAAGAATAAATTAGTATCATTAATAAAGTATGGGCTGATGATGATGATTAATAAAGTAGGTTGAGGATCAGATACATTTTGTAACTCGGACGTATTTTCTAGCTACCTTGATATAGTGTCATCTTTTGATCCTTTTAGGAAACTTAGACAAGAGGCTGTCAAATTGAAAAGATAACATCTATATAGGTACAAAAGTAAGTTTAAGTAAAAAACACTCACTCATCTGCGAAAAACCACACCATATAATTGCAAAAGAGTAGTAAAATGACTTTTAAAAACATAACAAAGCAAAGATAATTCTCCTGTGCAATTCTACTATACAATTAGGTACCTAGTTCCTAGTTAGACAATATAAAATAAAACATTTGAAATGCTGCCGGTTTAAAGCAGCAGCCGTACATTCGTGCCGAAGATAAATGAAACAGTCGATTAATCACTGTGCAAAATGAGCGGGAACTTTGAAGTTAGAACAAACGTAAGCGTTTTATTATTCAGCATAAAAAATTGCACCAATGAAAAAGCGAACGTATAGAGTGGGGAAGATTAGCACAGAGCTTGGAACGATCCAGCTACACAGTCTAAGCTCGCTACCGCGTCGTTTTTCTAGAGACGTCATTGGTACCTCGTAGGTCATGCTGTGAAGGAAATGCGCTGCTACAAACGTTTGAATTGCTACGGAAAGAAGAGTTTAATCTTAATGAGTGAGAGGAGCAACCGGGACGTTTATGTCCAGACTGGGACTGCCCGGTTGTGCGCTATTAGAATTTACTTACACGGAATTCATTGCGAATGCGTTTGAGAAAAAAGTCGTATCGAGGATTGTCTTTAACATTCTGTGTGGTTTTAACGTTGTAATTCAACTCCATTGATGGGGATCTTCTTCTTATAGGTATGACTAGATTATTAATTTAATTCTCATACGTAACCTGATAAGAAATAACGTACAATTTTTATACCAACATTTATTATTAATCATCAACAGCCATGACCTCCACTGCTGGACGGGGGCCTTCCCCAATCAATTCCATAATAATTTGGGGGGATATGCCATTAATCGCCACGCTTGGCAGGCGGATTGGCGATCGCAGCGGTGTTATGATTTAACTCACAAGAGAGCGCTGCTGCCCGGCCTCTGGAGAATTCCCTCGGTCGCCTCTTATGACCCCCAAGACGGGAAAAGTTGGGGTGGTGACATGTATTTTAGTCGCCGTCACCATGATGCGGCTATTATTAATACCTGTTATTAAAACTTACTGAGATATGATTTTCAGTGGTGAATTTTAGGGGTTTTTTGTTCCCTTTAGTTATGATACCAGCTGTAAGCTGATAGTTTAGCAGCCCTATGTTATTTTCACTCACTGAGCCGACAAATTTCTACCGACGACGTTTAATTCGCAATAGTCAGCATATTTCTTTATTAACGCCTTGTAATGATATCTCACAATTACCTTTCTTCACTGTATGTACTTTAAAAAAAAAGATCCAGTAAAATAATAAGAATTTTGTGGCTGTCGTTAACGGAACTGAACCAAATTTATAAGAGACCAAACAGTAAACATTAGCTTTCAAACAAAAACAAAATCATCCAAATCGCTGCAAAAGTTTTGAAGTAATAAACAAGCAAGAATACTGACCTGAACTTTTGAAGAACCTTTTTTCAAATCGGTTAAAAAGCCAGCAATGTCGTGTAATATTTTTTGGAGTTTGAAACTCTCCCAAACCATAAGACTGTATGCGTATCCTTACGAAATTCATTATTATGAATACTGAGTATGTACTTAACCGATGACCATGAAACTTTGTGCACAATTCTTGGAGTTATTAGGCCTTATTTAGGGACACGCTGTTGGCGCCCGTACATTACCATCGTTTTTGATGGTAGATGAGTCGTTTGTCAAACTGTCCTTAAATGGGGCCTTAGATTATAGCACGGGCATTCTATCTATATGGGAACGGATTACGCTGTCTGTAACACCTCGGGGTGCCTACAACTAGTATACTATATTGCTTATGTTGATGTTTCATAAATCCTATTTCACTTCCAGATCTGGGCAACATAGTAGCGACTACCTGAATAAATGTTTTCACTGACCATCAGTCTACACAGTTCACGCGTTCTGAACTAAGGTTAAATGCATTCCCTAAGCTGCGAAACACGCCTAAGTATCTTACCGCAACCAGAATAGCCTATGGAAATGTACATTTATGACGTCATGCTGATAGATTTTCCTGGAACTCGATGTTTAGGAATTTACGAAATGTTATGCGGCAGGAGGCAATGCAACCTCTTAGAATAACAAAAGTTATACAAGGTGTAACTCATCGTTTCGTCTTTTTCAATTGATAATATGATATGTGACGTAAATCAAGTGCTACTTTATTAGAAGAACATATTTTATGAACATGTATTATGCTGTAACATTGACTATGGTATCGACGACCGAAATCTAAAAAAACCGTTTGATAAAATACCTCTCAGAAGCAGCTGGAGCAGTCTTTCCATCTCCATAGGGAGGTGGTCAATAGTTTATTACGGTGTGAAGTTATTAAAATCCGATATTTACTCTATGTTTCGCCACAGTTACATATTGTGCCGTGGTCACGAGCTGACTTTTAATAATAATCTTCTCTCTCTCTCTCTCCCTCTCTGCGCCTTTCTTCGAATATATTTATAATATGTTGGACCATTACATACATAATAAAAGTACACATGGAAGCACAATCAATAAATATGAATATTTTTTCTGTCGATATTGAACGATGCCCTGGAGTAAAAGTTGCCCAGCATAGTGAGGAACCATTAAAATATTCGCATTTAAAGAAGCATAATTAACTGTACACATACAGACTTCCTCTTTTATTGGCACTTGTATCACTTACTCAACATAACATTCAACGTACAAACATTTCCCTTAACGATGCGATTATGTTCTCGGGTAAACATTCCGATTAATGATGTCATAAGGATACGAGTATTATTGGAACTTGAGGCCGATCTCCGCGAATATAGGGCGAAGGAGGAAATTCTTCAATACAGTACCACTTTTTTTAGAAAACGATATTGAATTGCTGAAATAATCTGTTAAACACCAATAAGAATGGTAAATGCGAACGAATTGATTAAAACACACATTTGACAAAAGTAAAATAATTAGAGAATCACAAATAGTCAAGTCGTTGGCGCTGGCTTTGCTTACAATGAAAATAGCTCGCAATGTACGATCCTGTTAATCAAAATCTTTACAGATTTTGATACGAATTAACTAACAAGTTGCGTGATAGCAGACACTACTCAGCGAATTTCCAATCCAATGTTTATCGTAAGTCAAATGTTTTGAACATAGACGTAGGTAAACATATGAATTACCGAAGTTAGTCTATCCATTTGTAGGAAAGAATCCGCCCATTTGACAGTTGGAAGCGAATTCCCCCTGACCCAGGTAAGATTGTGCCAACTTGGTGCAGTTCGCAGGGACTTAGTGTTTGGACTATAAATTTTGCCCCGAGTCCCACTCGCAGCCAACTCCTAGACATACGTACGAGCAAAACTTTGAACTTTCAACTCCTTAACTCGATGAAAGGATCAAAATGAATAATCTGTTAGTTTATTGTTGTGATTTCGCGAAGCCGAAGATTTGTTCTTCTTATGTTAGTACTGTGCTATTGTGTACTTTTTATGATGCGAAAAATTACAGACTAGATTGTTTTTCTTCGAATTTTGGGTGGATAAAGTCTTTGTGATTTTTTAGTATTATTGGAGAAAAAGAAAATGAAGTAACTATTTTATCTCAAAAATAAATAAAATGTTACAGTGATTTCTTTAAGAATAAGAATATATGATGAACAGATCCTTACAGTAAAATGAATATCCCAATGTGTATTAGTTCCAATAAGTACTTTATGCCTCTCTATTGCGCCACTGTTACAAGAATGTTGATAGAAAAAGCTGGACAGAAATCTTAAGGAATATTTTGAAAGTCAATTAAAGTCAGTGCTTACTGTGTTGTTCGCTAGCAGTTTAGAACAATAACAGCAACTTACCTGAAACAAGATAAAAAACATCACATTAATTTAATATTTAGACAACTCTAATAGGTAGATAAAAATAAAGTATTACAGTAAGTAAGTATAGTTAAGTGAATTTAACTTTTGTTGTTATACCTAGTAAATACGAAGTACAACATGCCAACAAGTCTGAAATGGTGTAAAATAAATTTTAGTATTATTATTAGTATGTAGTCTCAGAATGAGTTTCACGGGACCAGCCAGGTCTGTTAGAATGTTCAATATTATTACTTTTTAATTATTTGAGTACTGTTTTTTTATTTATAAGAATAGTTTTCAAATCTGTCTAATAAATGAATATACGTTTCACTTAGCTTTGCCAAGTTCAGACTGCCAAGCTTCCACCAGTGGCCTCAGATAATCAGAATACGTTTTAAAATACCTTATATTGTATACGTGGCATAACTGTGACACCGTTATGCCATACATAGAGAGACTGTCCCTGTCAAACAACTAAAATAATGTTATTATTGTCGTACGGCTTCAGAAATGTATATATCGTGAATTAATACTGGTATCGTCATGTTTGTATGATAACGACTGTAGGACAGAGACCAAATCCAACCAAATCAAAATAAAAATGTATCAATCTGGAAAACATACAACTTAAAAACAAGGATGACCCATTATCACGCTATTTTGTCACACTAATGTAACACAGGAGATTTTTTCTGATCAATCTTTAATTACACAAATAGTAATAGCAACCTAAACTCGCTCACTTTGCTTCACTGGCGTCACATACATGTCACAAGCTAATCTAACCCATTCTGCCCTAAAAGTAAGTCTTGTCACTAGTGTGACAAAATGGTGTGACAATGAGTCATCCACTAACTTAAAGTACCAACGCACATCAATCCAGCTGAACGTCAGCATTAAGGCCGGGACTCTACCATTCATAAGAATAAATACAGCTCCGGGCTTGAGCGGGCTAGAAACTAAGAAAAAATCGCACATTTCCTCTCTTCTCCGTTTTGATGAAGGCCCGGCCTCAAAAATGACTAATACAACTATTACATCTGATGCATGAACGACTCATTCAACCTGTCAAAAAGGGTGGACAGAGATAACCCATCACTACAATGACAAACCTTTCCAGTCATCGACCTTTTAATTCCACATTTCAGTCGTTCTGATACCGAACACTCTCATAAACGTCAATTATTTCACTACACGATTGTTATTTCGATATTATAACAATCATTAGGCGTAAATTCACAAGCACCGCGAGTGAATTTAATACTTAAAACAATCTCGTTGCGAACGCGAGGTGTACTTACAAACAAACGTTAAAAGTAATTAGTGTGTAATTCCAGACGCCATGTTTAATCTCAGCTTGTTTTGCTTCTACATGATGTTCGCTTAATATTTTCTTAGGAGTAAAGTCATTTATTAGAGGACGAGAGAGGGGGTGTGGCGGGGGAGCTGTGTGTGGGGGGAGAGTGTTCGCCACAGGATTTAAATTACCTTTTCGTGATTGTGAACAGTTTGCATAGCCTTGTAATTGGTAGAGATAGATGTTCGTGTGTGGAGTTAATGCAAACAGATGTTTTCGAGCGTACCGACACCGAGCTTTGCGTCGTCGACGACTTTGCTTTTTAAACGCAAGTTGCTTGAGATGTGGCAGAGGGGATTTTAGTAAATTTTTTACACACACACTTCACTTCACGCTTTTAAATTACAAAGCGGGGTAGGCAGAGGCACTTGCTTAATAAGCAAATGCCCACGGTTCACCAAGCGTATTTAACCTAACTTGACAGGGGGTGAGCCCCTTTTTAGTTTTAGTTAAGTTTAAGTTTAGGAACACTTCCGTGGTATTTAGTATCTATAGTTATTGACGGCGTTTAAATTTGTTGTTTCCAGCGTATGTCATGTGAAGATAAATAGAGGTAATAAAAATACCTATAGTCACTATACACACTACAGGTATCGCGAAGGTAAATTTATTTAAACTATCTTTCTATTGGAATCTTGGTGCATAGATAAATTGACGGGCCCGTTGGCAAAGTGATCACCGCGTCTGCCTCCTTTCCGTAGGGCTATGGGTTCGATTCCCACCGCTGACAGGTAATTAGGTGGTGAGTTTTTAAGTACTTGTTGGATTTGTCTGTGTGTTGAATTATTTATAAGTTACATACTTATGTAAAAGAAAAAAAATATTTAAGGAAGTAAATGTATTTTATTGTCTGCTTTACATAAAACTATTGCCTTCATCTTATATTAAGTGCTTAAGCTACTTAATATAAGATGAAGGCAATGTGTGTGATGTTATTGAAAAAAATATACCTATAAATGAGATTTTCATTAAGAGATAGATCCGAGATCTTCATAAAATTGTTTTATGTTACTCGGATACTAATTATAGGACCCTTCTTTGTTTCTTAAATAAAACTTTCCTTATTTTTCGTTTGACAAACCAAAATAAATATGCGCGCAGTAATAAATCTCATATAACTGGACAGGTTGTTACAAAATTTTACCGTGGCCGGAAGTTGACAACTCCCGTGTGCCGGCTTCCGGTGTGCGCCGGAATTTGTCGGTATTGCCCTATATTGGTTTAATTTTGTTGTGTATAAAACCGGAAAAAAGAAGGTTTTTTTAAAATAAATGAATTTTGTGCTTAAGCTTTTATGTTAACATAATATCAAAAATCCCCGATTGCGTCGGTACCATATTTAACATTTCAAAAAACGTATTCATACAAAGACAGAACTTTGACTAACTAGATAACGTAGTCTTATTCCCTCACCGGATTTTGTGAAGTGTAACTAATCATATTACCTACGAGTGAGTATAAGTGCATCACTTCATAGTATAAAACAAAGTCGCCTTCCGTTATCTGTCCCTATGTGTGCTAATATCTTTAAAATGCAACAGATTTTGATTCGGTTTTCTTTAATAAATAGAGTGATTGTATAAAACACTAGCTGACCTAGCAAACGTTGTTTTGCCAATAAACGTTGGTAACAGTTCTTTGCTATTATAAGCGTGTATTATTCTTATAAATCTTCCTTAAGAATCACGCCACCTAATAAAGCAACCGGATCAAAATCC
>SJJU01015049.1:0-12439 GCA_012932125.1 Conopomorpha cramerella
TCGGGGTCCTTTTACACTCTGTATACAGGGTGACAGGTAACAATTCCTTTTAAGATGTGAAAGTACAGCTGATTTGCAGCCATAATAGGAAAAAAACCATAACTGAATTTTGTAGGATTTTTTTTTAATATTATGACGATTACGATTGAAATTTGAAGAAAATTCCCGTATTTTGACATATGAAATCGTAAAAAAAAAACTAAAATAAGCCTTATTGTTTTACAATTTATAACCAAATATAGAAATCAGCAAACGGAGTGTAGGACGCCCTCAGGCAAGGTGTACTGATGATATACGCAGAAGCTGGATGCGCGAAGCCGAAAACAGATCACAGTGGCGTGCAATTGGAGAGGCCTTTATGTCCAGCAGTGGACAAGTATGGGCTGATGATGATGATAATGATAGTAATCAGAATAATTAACAACACAAAATAGTCCGTAAATTAAAGCAACAAAACAATACTCAGGTATGGGAGATCAAAGCTTAAAAGTATTTTTAATTTGTGAGGCGCTTTGTGGCTCTGGCGTAGTAGAACACATACATACACATAATCACACACACTCACGCTCACACTCTCATACTCACACTCACGCACGCACTCACGCTCACACTCTTACACTCACACTCACTCACACTCAATCAATCACACTCACATTCACACTCAAGTACACACACTCACACTCACACTCACACTCACACTCACACTCACACTCACACTCACACTCACACTCACACTCACACTCACGCTCACGCTCACACTCTCACACTCACACTCACGCACGCACTCACACTCACTCACACACTCACACACACACACACTCACGCACACACTTACACACACTGACAATATTAATTAGCATATTTACCTGATTGATGTTACCTGTCGTCTCGTTTGATTCTAAACGTTAGTTTAGGAGCAATCCTAAAGTTATATACCGAGAGTCTTAGTAAGTCTAGATGTTTTTGGTCTGAGGTTACTAAGGTACATATCGAATAATTGGAACAAAAAGGACCCAATACGAAACATGCCGATTTTGTAATTTAATCTTTGTTTCTTTTATGTTAAGGTTCAGTTTCATAAAATTACACATTTTGTTTTGTGTCTCTTTTGTTCTAACTGTGCGATATGATGACTGAGTTCGTTAGTAGTTTCAGTGTTGCCATGCCAAATAATCATTAATAATTATGTGTGTTGCCATTTATATTTAGATTTAAAGAAAAATGAAACTGTGATATTTAAAATGTATAATTTCGATGGTCCCTATTAAGAAAGTCGGATCTACGAAACGGAACATGTTCCGGAGAGAAGATAGAAGTTAGTTTTGGATATTAGAACTAAACTACTTGTGGTACATACTTCAAATTTACAACAGCTTTATAATCTTTGGTATCTTTACGTGATGTAATATACGTATAACTTTATAGATCTTAATATCGCCAATCTAATGGTGTAGAAAAGTACACTATTACATATTCCTAAAATTGCACTACCGACATTTTTAATGAGCTATTGGATAAAAAAAAACAAAAAATGATGTTTTTATATGACAGATGGCGCTTACAAAGCTACAAAAGATTGAATTGATTAATACTTTATTATTATTTTCACAGCTAAAGAACGCACAAGTACGCGTTGCTTTTATACATAGGTAACCAGCCAAAAAGAAAACAAAGATAAAGCTATAGATATTTATTTTTATTGACACAATTTGAATCAACTTGTTTTTAGCTTCATCAGCGCCATCCGTGGTCTTTTATGTAATCGTTTGACATTTTTTTTATCCAATTAGCCATTGGGACCATCGATTTACTTTCGTTTGTTACGTCAATTACTATTTTATATTATTATAAGTAAGGCAAGTTTACTCTGTTTTTTTTATAAGAAGTTATTTTTATAGTGGGGAATTTTCACAGCCTTTGTTTCTCTCAGTTATGACAGATGGCGCTAGCTGTATTATTATGGGGGATAAATGACAACTGATTGACATCAAGCTGTCAGTATTGTAGCTGACAGTAATGTGTTCATGTTAAAAAAGTTTCTGAACTTTGAATAACTTACATAAATAGTAAAAGACGACCTAAAATATAACAGACAGAAGTCACCCTGGACACACACTGGCGTCATCTAGATAAGATTTTTTTATGGTTTGATAATCCCCATTCTTTGTATTGAAGTTTACTATTACCCAGGATAGATGGCGTTAGTACAATTTATGGGAATTTAGTTTTTATTTCAAATTATTATAAGTATAGATTAGCTGTCAGGGAAACCCTTTGTTTTGCCATCAGCAGTCGTCTTTTTACCCCGTGTATTGCAAAAAAATCTAATTTTACTTTATTTTATGAGCAAATCAAAACCTTTACCTTTATAAGACTCTTAATTTTATCGTATTATTTCTGTACTAGATATATTATCTATACTAATCTAATAAAGACAAAATAATTGTATTTTTGTATGAATGTTGTTAACGAATAAACTATAAAACTACTGGACGAATTTCAATAATTCTTTCAAGACCCTTTAGCTACACTTTCCCCGTGTGACATACACACATCAAAAGTGTCTAGGGATCAAGTACGTTTTAGAAGATTGCAATCAAGAATATATTTTTCTAAAACTGAATTCAATTGTTTGAAAATTTATTCAAAATGTGGTGACAAGTCAGTGATAGGAATGGGGAATTAGGGTAGGAGACCTAATCCCAGAAGATTAGATTTGATTGGAAAATTATCTTGATCCCTAAAACACTTTTATATTTGCACCTGTTCTCAGAGTCAAACACAACAAGAACTGCAAGACACGTAACCCCCTTCAGTCTGTTCTTCCTACTACAACTGTAATGGAAAAACTGCGTCTGTGGTCCAGTTGGTCGGATACTTGACTTGTAACCGGGTGGTCGCGGGTTCGAGTCCGGCTACTGGACGTGTACCAATGGGACTCTTTTTCAGAGCCTATGTACGCACGCAACGCTCGTACGGTGAAGGACAACATCGTGATGAAACCCGCACACCACAAGGTGTGTGAACCCTATAACGGCGATGGGCTCACCCCCTGTCACGTTGGGTTAAATACGCTTGGTGAACCGTGGACATTTGCTTATTAAGCAAGTGCCTCTGCATACCCCGCTTTGGGATTAAAAGGCGTGAAGTGTATTTATTTATTTTTTATTATTTTTTTTTCATATTACTAATTTCAAATAGTCAGTATTTCATTTTTTAATGTTTGTTTACATGTTACAGTTGTTCGAAGTTTAAATAATTTACCCAAATAATAAAAAAGTACTAAAATATAACTGACAGAAGTCACTCTACTAGCGACATCTAGATATGAATTCTTCGGAGTTTGAAAATTCCCCTTTAACACGTTCACCCCGGTACCAGGCCGAAAGGGCCTGGTTGGTATCTTCGCTGGTGTGCGAGAGCAAAAATGACGGATTTCTGTTCCTGCGGGAGGTATGTCTTTGTAATAAGTAAAGTAAAACTATCTATTAAAACACTAGTACATAGGCGCAAAACCATAACAATTATCACAACACAATCGTCGATATCCTGGTAACCGCACTGAACGTTTTGCATATTTGATTTACCTATATTTAATTCTATAATGAACATTTAGAAGGGGAAAAGCGAACCAGGTCTATTCGGCCTGGGCCGCACTGGCGCGAAGATAGAACCAGCCCCATTCGACCAATAATTTTATATGATAATTTCCAAAAACAGCTGCCGCAGTGAACGTGTTAAGAATTTCTCTTCCAGCCCAAATTATCTAACTAGACTCTACAAATTAAATATTGAAAACTTTATTTCATTACATAATCACTACATACTTTCTACTTTGAGACTGGCTGATGACTTATCACCAATACATTTACTATTTGTTCAGTAAACTCCAACTCCAACGAAAATTTTTGTTTATGGACGTGATTTTATCTGCGGATGCCATCCAGTTACCAAAGATAAAAATCTTTCTTACACTTTGAGATTGGAGAAGAAAACTCGAGACATAAAGGCGTTAAATTTGATTAGAACAAATAAAAATAGGATTGTCACAAAATGGTGGTGAAATGTTTGTTCAATGCGTTTAAAAATACATATGAACTGGTACTGATATGAACCTAAACTGACGTTTAGAATAAAACGAGACAACGATACAAAAAACGAGCAGGAGTGAAAGAGTGAGAAAAAATATCGCTTGCAAGTCTAGTTGTACACACTAGTGCGTTTCGCCAACACCGGCGATATTTTTTCATTGGTCCCCTTGAAAAAGACATCATTTCATCGACTAGGACGCCCTAGAGCATCTTCATTTCGAAATTACATCTCTAGCTTCCCAAAGAAATTCCCGCGGCCGCGTTTTAACATCCTAAACAAATGTTAGCACTTGAAAAACGAATGTATCGTATTAGCAAATATTTTTGGCATAGTGTGAGAATAGACGTTTACCTCAGCCAGCCCCCGAAACCGGCGTCCTCGTCGTCTACCGGCACATCCTGTTTACCAGCGCCGTCGCCGGCAACTGTTCCGTTCGTTCCGCTCCCGTTGACACAGTTTTTCTCAATATTTCCTTTCAATCCGTTTTTCTGTCTTTTTCTCTTCATAATCTGAACAAACATGCGATGCTCGTGAGAAATTATATATAAACTAGTGGACACGACAGACGTTGTCCAGTCTTAACTATTAATATGAATATCTAGGGTGGCATGTGGCCAGCAGTGAATGTCATATTTTTCTTTAATAAGAACCTTCTGCTGTCATTAATAAGCACAACAAAGAAAGAATTAACGAAATCGGCATGACAACGAAAAGTGCCTTTATTTTTTATATAAGAGACTAGTGGACATGACAGACGGTGTCCTGATGATTAATATTAATATAAAATTAGTATAACCTCCAGGGTGGCTTGTGCCCAGCAGTGGATTATGTCACGATATACAAACTATCCTATCTCTCAAACTGGATGAAATTACATATAAGTGCCAACTTTTGTGAATATCGGTAGCCTTGGTGAAGAGTTCATTGGGAACAAACATCACGACACTGGATTTTTATATATTAAGATTTGTTTCGATACTGATTGAAGGTACGGTTTCTATGAGTATAAGATGATTAAATATTATTACTTTGGAACTTAATTTATGGTTTAGCTTTGCTTTATTATTAGGTACATACATATTGTTAAATTGTTTTCACTAAAAATAAAAGTACTCTTCAGCCCTTTTAATCCCCAAGCGTAGTAGACAGGGGCACTTGGGGCTGTAACTAAAAATTGTAACATAATTATAATAACAAAATTATAACGAATAACAATTCATATATAAAAAAACATGAAATGGAAACAAAATCAATGAATCATGGTCAGGGCAAACGTTATTGACTTGGAACGAAGTGTTTTCCTTAGATAATATTATTCGCCATGAATTGCAATAATTCGCTGTATATGTTTACATTCCGACGAGCATAATTGTATGAAATAAACACTAAAATATCAAACCACATGCTATACGCAGTTCTGTAGAAAAATAATCATCATCTAATAGGATATAGAGCCGCTACCGAGACTCCTACCGAGTTAATGTCAATGTCACATGCTGTCACTGTCTGTTATAAATGGAATAACAGTGACGGCAATATTAATTCTATCTCACATTAAATACAGGCTAAAGCTTATCTGTAGTGGCAACTCCTCGAATATAGAGTACCTATGCAGTTTATAGGCGAGTGGAGAGGCCTTTGTCCAGCAGTGGGCAAGTATGGGTTGATGATGTTTATGATGATTCAGTTTCTATCTTATTTTGGAAAAATATATATGTACTAGTATCTTTATAATTTTAGTGGTACATGTGTGCTGTAATCCGATTACAGTACCCACAATTATTACAAACATTTACAAGACTTTCTGTAACGAAATATTATGTGGACTTTTGTATTCTTCAGAAAGTTTGTTAATTGTTCACTGATAATAACAACAACAGCTACAATATTTCATGTATCTTATAAAATTTCCGATGGGAAGACAAGTTCCCTTTATAGTGATTTTCGCGAATCACTTCCTTGTTTATGGACCATTTTTTTTGTTGAAAGATTCTTGTATGGCTTTTCCCATGATAAGGAAAGCAGGATCTGATAGTGAAAATCTCTTAAAAAACGAAGCAAATACAAGAGTATTAGTATTAGTATAAGAATACTCCGGTCTACTGTTACCTGCATGATAAAACTTCTCAAGCTCACATACTTACCTTTACTTATACACTGAACAAGTTCCTCCTTGTCGCTCGATAAATAGTTCAACTCATCCACCAAGTGCCGGGGAGAAACCCGTTAATAGGTCTTTATATGTAACTAAACACTTAAGGATTCCTCTCGGGGGTACCGCGCGCTCGGCACCTGCGTTCGTGAAGCAAATATTATTTTAGCGAACAAGGTGCTCGAAGTCTTCTGTAATCACTGGAATTTGGCGAACCAGTGTAGCATGATCTCTCAGAGTATGTATTTTAGTATTCAGTCGAATCACAAGTAACGTTTTGACGGCAAAATGTGAGTTGTAGTGTACAGGGTAGGGACCGAGTGCTCGCAGAGACAACGCGATGGCTTCTCACTGCTCCAGTAAGTATTGCTGACGGGATCTATATTTGTAGTCGGTGTGAAAGATCTTGGTATTTTTTTCTGTTATCATCGACTACAATTTTAATTATTTTTATACGAAAAAATCAATAGTGAAATGAACAAGTGAAATAGAACCTAATTATATTTTTTTAGTGAAGTGTAACTCACTTATCTCTGCTTCCAATAGAAAGAGAAAGAAATCCTTTTAGTCACTAATTGTGATCTAGCTGTAGAGAGGTGCAGATGTGTACCACACATTCTTATCTCAATAAATACTTTCAATCATATGATAATACTTTGTACCAAAATATATATAATATATATTGTACTAAAATATTCTTTTTCTTTCTTCTTTCTTCTAACCTAAATTGTTTAAGAGAGAATTGAGATTTTGAACATTTCTTTTTTTTTATTTTAGGCAAGCATTTGTTCATTTTCCGGCCAAATGGAGCATGCTTGCTAATTTCGTATCTACATAGTACCAAAGAAACAGAGAGAGGGTGAGCAGTGCTACCATGATCTGTTTCGCTTAATCCAATATCAAAATGTGTATGTCCTCCACACCTGAATTATGTTCATAAGTAGTGTCCGTAGTCTGAGATTCGGTCGTCGTTGGTCGTCAATGTTCTGTACAAAACTACGGAACAGCGATGGTACGTACTTAATTTCTGTGTACAAGTGCATGTCCTAGTAACAAATTTTTACATACAAGGACTTTTTCGTCTTGCAAACATCAAGATCGCTACGTCGCACTATTGAAGCCTTATAAACTGACAATCGATATTTTCCGACTAAACCTCCATGTCGTCGTTGGAATTTCCTTACATAACACGATGTACATTATTTTATTTTATGTAATTGTATATATAAAACGTTGCAAATTAGCGTCAAAAATTGCTCAATGGTTTAAATTAATTTCTACTACTTTTACACAACAGTTCGGGTACGGTGAGAGTATTTTTACAGAATGGAAGAAAGATTAATTTGATTGTATTATAATTTTTTCGAACTATAAGTACCCTATAGGTGGCTTGTAACCCCATTTATTTGAAGATTAGCTGCGTACTGGCAGTTTACTTCGTTCATGTGTATCATAATATAATATATCTCCCAACCAAATATCACTTTAGCCTGCCAAGTAGCTTTTCCTTAAAGAATTTCCAAACCCCTTTACACACTCACCTTTTATAAAATTATTTATAGTACAAATAGGACACCCACTTGTCATCTAGAATAACGAATTATTTACGCCCAAAATTAGCATGAGACCTTACATTATTACATAAGTATTTAGATTTCTGAGAAAAGTTTCTTAACCTTTACCTTATCTGATAAGTATTATGCGTAGGCGTACTCGCTCTAAGGAGTGGGCTCCAACTCATGAATAGGTCAAATTTCGTCTTCACCGCTAAATATGTGTAATACGTAATTCAAACATGTATGAAAGTGCAAAATGAAATATGAAAGCAGCGAGAAGTAACATTTCTAATCGAAACGTAATGGATTTTCTGTAACGTATTAAATTGATCCTCGGTCCCGTCGTCGTCCGAACAGCAAACCTCGCAGTGATTTGTTCACTGCAATTCCTTTCACCGACGTTCTCACCAATATAAAGCGTTTTGTGATTGTGGAAACCAACCGAAGAACTCGGCCCGTTTTCTAAGTAATCGCCCTCGCTCTATTTTAGATCTCGAGACACTGCTTTCAATCTCGCCCGCCCACCGTACTCGATTCAGGCTCGAGCTCTCGATACCAAACAAAACTCGATTTTCATCTCAAGTGAAGCGAACCGGCACTGACGCGAGCCGTGTCAATGGATCCACGGGCGATAGAGTGCGGGCGCAGCTCAGAATACGGCACAAAGCGCCACCGCAACTAGTTGCAATTGACACCTCGATTTCAAAGCAAAAGCACCTGCCACGCAGCAGTTGAATTGTACGAGGCCGTTTGATATAGAAACAAATTAAAGGATGGGTATTTCAAAAATAGACTTTTAAAAGTTTTTTTTTGTTTAAACAATATTGTAATGTTCACCAACGAATTGCGGAGTTAAGCGGTGACATGAGGTCTAATATGGAGTCATGCTTGCAATGATTAAAATAGATTTTTTTTTAGAACGGGGCGGTGGCAGCTTATTTTGGTTATACGAATTAAACTTTTAGCCACAACAACTGGAGTGAATGCCTAAGGATAACACAAACAAACAACAGCTGCTAAAGAATTTCCACGGCTGAAGAACCCTACACTTTGTAATTTTCACACAATTATTGACATATACCTATATATACAGGTTGGATAAAGTTATGGAGGGGAACTGCTTTAAATCCTTTAGTTAGCTCATTTTACTGAAAGGAAACATCCCTTTATTTTTAAAAAGAAACAAAACTACATTAAAACATTTTTAAAATGTTGCTAGTATCAACCGGGAATCGAACCGACTAAAAATTAAAAATTAACATAGGACTGAGATTTTCCCTTGTCTGTCGTAAAAGGCGACTGAGAGAGGGCAGGGGCTGTGGTACGCGGGCGGGGACACGCGCGCCCATAATACGACCCCTGAGTAGCGAAGGCGGCGGTATCGTGGTGACCCTTGTACGATGCTCTTACGATATCTACGACAGGAAAAGTTGGGCTGAGGTGGTGACACATGTACTCTATCCATGTAGGTTCATGTAATGTTATTGACTATGTAATGTTATTGACTATGTGTGGTCCTAAGAAAACACAGTAAATTTGATTTCAATACCTATGATAACATTAGCACGAGCGTTTATTCCAGACGCGTTTCTTTGAACGATGTTATTATTTTAGTCCTTATATTATGTTGTTGAGAATTAAGCTGGATTAGTGGTCTACCTAACCTAGAAGCTAAGTAGACATGACAACAGGCAAACAATTTAACAGAGAACCCGAGGGGCTGACTTGAAGTAATATCTTTCGAAGTGTATTCAGTAATTGTGTGTTGTTTACCTTAATATTAGTACTCTCATTATGTCTCGATACTTACAACTCAACAGCTCATTACTCAACAGTCATTGTCCTCCTAAAAATACCGTATCAACCAAAAACATAAAAAATAATTTAAAATTATTGAGGTTACTACCTAATGCTAACATTAAGGTTACATAAATAGAGTGCTTTTTAGACTCACAGCTGCATTTTACTAATTATAACGCAGAATTACTGCCTTGATAATACAATGACACACATAGAACTAGGTATCTTGTCACACGCACATGAAAAGGCAACACGGCGAACAGTAACGCCGAAACGTACAAATCTATACCAGCGTAAGCTCAACTTCATCTCTATACAAACACTTTCATAACCAGGTTAATTCAGACTTTTACTCGGCGAGACCTTCATAACGTTCTCTAAGTAATTTACCGCCGCGACATAATCCGTCCTTTCCAGAATAGAGCTTGAGTGACATTATCAACCACGTGACCCCCCGCGCGTCCGTTTGTCTCCGACAGAGGCGTGCCTTCGCGATGTAGGCACCTACTCATGGCAGTCGAGGCGTTTCATCTGTCAACGATACCAATGCCCAAGCGGCGTACAGTGTGAGAACCGCAATGATTAATGGAACGTCCAACCCACTATGATACGGTCATATAACTCTCCAGCGTTGTACGGTTCTATGAAAAATTCACGACGAATTGGCGTGAATTTCGTTTGATTCAATAGCTTGCGGTGTCGGAGTCGCGACGTGAGAGTGTAAGGTGCAATCTTGTGACGGTTACAAATGGTGCCGGCACTTGCAGCGGCGATGACAGTTTTATGAATTTCTTCTGTTATGTGCTAGGCGGCTTTTTGACATTAATTTGTTATGCGGAATAAGTTCCAGTTCAGTTCTAGACACCGGCCGCGCTAGACGCCTTTTGCGCACCGTGTGCGTGCCGACGACTGTGACTCACCGCGGTGAACCATTTTTATATAATGGCGTCCGCGGCAAAGCGCTCCGACACCATACTGGTGCACGAGCTGCTAGCCTTCGTGCAGAATAAGCTGGATGTTATGACCGAGCTCAGCCTTGAGCAGATCTGTTCGTCCAGCTACACGGAGGCTGAGATTACTGCCGCGAGGAAGTACCTCGCCGAAACAGCTGCAATCACCAGCGTCCGCCTCGCGTCGAGGAGGGCAGAGGGTAGCGGCAAAAAGAATCTTCAAGACATCTTCAGGGCCTTCAAAGAAACCGATCCTGACGATGTCCCGACATATGTGGCGCGGGACCTCAACAAGCTGCCCCCAGTGACGTTCGACCATGTCGATGTGACGTCACTGTTGAAGGACATCCAGCTGCTGAAGACCAACATCACCGAGATCCGGGCCAAACTCGAGGCATCGGAACGTGTAAGCGCAGAGCTCCAGCGCGAGGTAAACGTATTGAGAAATGCTGACGCCGCAGCGAGCGTCGTCTCACCGCCTCGCAAGCGCGTGCGTCACCGGCAACCCGACGCCTCGCAACTCAGCGCTATGACGAAGACTGAAACTGACCCAGTTCCGATGCAGGTTATTGACCTCTCGGATAAACCGGCACAGCTGGCTAGTGATGTCACGCAGCCACTGCGTCCTACAGCTCCAGAGTGGGTTCCTGGCGTGCCCGTCATCCAGGACACACCGCTGGAGTCGGTCCGACCCCCTCGCCGCCGCCGCCGCCGCCACCAGCCCTCGCGCACCGCTCCCACCGAGCCCGCGCGCCCCGCTGCCGCCCCGCCGACGACGACCGCTCCTGCCTCCAACAAGCGGATGGTGGATGGAGATGGCTTTGTCCTCGTGGAGAGGAAGAGCCGTCGCCGCACCGCGGCCCGCAACGCGTGTGGCACCGCTCCGCCCGGCTCTACGCTGAAGCCGGCAGTACCGACGACGTTGCTGTACGTCTCTCGCCTGAGTTACCAAACAAAGGAGATAGATGTGCAGCAATACGTCGAGAAGAAGACACTTTGGCGTGTGAGGGTCGTAGGATTGAACTCGCGTCATGAAGATTTCAAATCGTTTGTGGTGCGAGTTCCAACGAAGGATCTGGCGACCTTCATGGAAACCTCCTTCTGGCCAAGGGGTGTAGTGTTTCGGCGCTTCCGAGGAAGACTGGACACTACAAAGGAACAAACACAAGATGTGCAGAAGGATAGTTTATAAGGATATGTTTAATGTTTTTATGTATAGTATTTATTTTCAAATATTTTCTATTGTATTTTATTTGTATTATGGGCCGATACCTGTTTATACAGTTATATTTAGTTGCCTGAAATAAAGGATTATTATTATTATTTGTTTTTTATGTTTTTCGTCTCCTTTTTAAGGGGTAATTAGTCCAATGTACGGGCCGTAGCCAAGTATATTGGATCATTCTTGACTTAAAAATTTTCTAGTGATCCGACATGTGTTGAGAATCACTGCTTTCTGGATAAGGCCTATCAAATTAGTATTCAATCCTATGACTTTTAGTTATTATTATTATTATTAATATAATAGTAATTTAAATACACATATGTTTGAAAAGCTCGTGACGAATCCCGTTGTGAACTTTTAGATTATTCCTATCCATAGACAAGCTGAACTATAAGTAAATTATACGATGACATCAGTAAGTTCGACTTTGTTAAATGGTGTGTAAAAATATTTATGTAATTTACGTAGTAGTATGTACCTACCACCAGCATAAAATATCTAACGACTGCATTAAATCGGACTGTCAAGGCTAGACATAGAAATAATTGATACCAACAGGAATGGAATAAAATAGTTTTAACAAAAAAAGAACCGACTTCAACCCGTAAACTAAAAAGTAAAAAATAAATTTATTTCTTACAAAGTAATACGTATTTTCATTTAA
>SJJU01015053.1:0-10354 GCA_012932125.1 Conopomorpha cramerella
GTGCTTTAGCTACTTAACATAGGATGAAGGCAATGTGTGTGTTGTAAAAATATTTATTTATAATAAATATCTAATGACATTCATACTAGTTTCAATCTGAAGAGTGGCACACCAGATTCTTGGCTGACTGTACTGAAGTATTTCACAAAATCATGTACCATCTCTTTCGATATTAATGGTGATATAGTAATTGATAGATATTTTACATTTTCATCACGTATCGTTTTGAATTTGTGATAAGTTGTAGGTACTTTTGCGTCACTGTTCATTCTTACTTCATCAATCGATGTCTAAGTAAAACTCTAGATTAACTCTGTACAAAACTTATGACGGCCTGCCCTAATAGCAAAGCGCTCCAAGAAAGAAATGACAAGGCATATCAAGCACTGCGATTGGTTGAAACAAGCTGAGTCGCACGATGTGTGACATAGCAGCCAATCACAGCGCGTATTTGTTCTATGTCGTGTCTTTCTTGTGGCCCTTGCTAGGGCTGCTGCTTTCCTATTCGCTGGACAAAGACAGTTTTTTCCCGATTCCCCCGAGAACCAACTTTTCTTTTATTCTGATAAAAACTATATAGAAGATACCTATATCCAGATTATTTAGATCGTACAGAATTTGATTTTCAAATAACTACATGTAAAAGCGGAAATTATTTGCTTGGCTCATTATAATTAGGGATTACTCATTTTCGGGGTTCCTTAAAATTAAAAAGTGTTTTGATTCAAAATGTTCTCTACACTATTTAATTAAAGGATTTACCAGGACCGTAACAAGTAGAGGTCCGTGCCTACCCCTTTGAGAAATGGGCGTTTGTATATATTTATTTATTTGTTTAGCTAAAAGATCTAATTGAGCGTAATTTCTATATCAATTCAATACTCAATATTGCAAAATAGTAAAAAAATGAACGATATGAGATTCTATTCATATAAGAAATTGTATCACGCATAATTTCCGATGAATATCTTCTGTCCTTATCTTTTGTATGCAAATGCATGACAGAGTAACTGTACATTTCAGTTAAAACATTACTCATAAACTACTAGACTTGTTTAAACCTGTCTATGTTTGGAATTGTCAGATTGGAAAAGGCATTTCTCCTATGGTTGTCAGGCCCCGGAACCTCTGCATCGAAAGATAGAGGAAAGCCGTATTGTTTACTCTGTGTGACAGTGACAGCGTTATACGAATATATAGCGCTATCTTTGTCACACAACGAGAACAATATTACTACACACATCAAAAGTGTCTAGGAATGAAGAACATTTTTAGCTCTAAAAAAAATCTAATTTATTTAAGTCAAATCTAATCTTCCGCATTGGTCTCTTACATAATTCCCCATCCTTTATCAATGACTTATCACCACATTTTGAATAAATTATGAATTAATTCAGTTTTTGTAAAATATATTCCTGATTGCAATCTTCTAAAATGTACTTGATCCCTAGACACTTTTGATGTGTGTATAAGACCTTATGGTACTGGGGCCAGGTCCAGGTATTTTGCTAGTCAGTAAAAAATCTACCACCCTAAGGTTGAAATTCATATGAATGTCTTTAACTCTTTCCCGGACAGTAAACGCCTAAAGGCGTCATAACAATAAAACATATATTGTGTCTATTTTATTGTCCACCAATGTGTTAAACATTAAGGTACATTTTTATTAGCACGTGTACCTTATTGATTTTTTTAGTCACACACGATGTGTCACCAAAACTTTTCAGTATGAGCATTTTCTTGGCCTATATCGTACTTGGTATGAAGTAAATAATTTCACTATGAAATTGTATGAGCAAAATAATAGAGCTAATTCTTTAGAATTTACAGATTTTTCTACAAAAAAAAAACACAATAAGGAAGGAAATTCTAGAAGTGACCGATGTTTATAGGTACTAAAAATAGGTACTTTTCGATTTAGGTCGTAACACAGCAAAATTTTTATTATTCCAAGTGACACTTCCGTATATTGAAATAAGGTTTACATTACAACTCAATACGGATAATTCTGCTACGTAATCAAAGTAAAAGTATACCTATAAATGTATTTGACCCGACAGAATATGATGGAAGCGTGTTATATGACTCTCGGAATTGACAATGAATGAGATATGCTGATTCGCATTTTTCGCATATTATGCAAATGCGAATTCAATTGAATGTATTCGTTTGAATTCTGCAAAGTGTCGATTATGTGACTTAACCCCGTGTCCTCTGAAATGATTGATTGATGATTCTCATTCATTGACCGATTTCTTGTATTATGATTATCAAATTCAAAAATAGGTACTGACAAAATTGTTGAACGATTAACTCAGATTCAAGATAAGAAGGTATTATTGGCGTGCTTACGACAAGAAAAAGATGTAAGTATGATTCATTTATCAACGATGCATCAATAAGAGTAAGATATCTTATCAATAAAAAAAAGAAACACGCTATTTCCAGATCAGAAACATGTAAAGTAAACATAACTACAGAGATAGCATAAATAAATCATCGCTAGTCATCATAAATGTAATCTAAGGGGAAGTACCCAATGTTTATTAAAAATGGAATATCGTTTTTCGAAATTTGAAATCACAGAACGATACCTGGCTGTAAAAGAAACTCAACGTAAAAAGACAAAGCAATGTTCCTCGCGGAGTATTACGAAAAGCCGAAAGAACTTGTTCCAAATTTGAAACCAGTTGCTGGCCGGAAATAAAAAGAGATGTTTTTTTTTTCTCTAATCTCACTTAAATAAAAGAATGCAGCATCGATGAGTGCATTCAGGCACGCGCAATGAAACTTTCATACCGTTATCAGACATTGAATAGTGCAATAGCTTACAATCAGTCAGGCCCTCGGGATGTCGCTGTGATAAACAACTTTCTATTGCGCGGCTATTTTTTTTTTATTCCCGTCATAAATCGTGTGAGTCATTAAGCTGAGAATATTGCTTAATTCTTTATCATTTGCGGAAGACATTTTTTCTACTTCAGCTTCTGCACTAAGATTTGAAAATTTGACTTAACTTTTCTTTGTGACTATCTAAATCAGAAAAGAAATTCAGGAATACTTTAACAAAAGAAAAGTCGGATATTGCTTCATAATTCTCGTCTTTAGTTCATTCCACTATTTATAAAACTGATTTTTCATAAGTTTTTATTCAATGAAATCTTAATCAGTAACTTGCGGTCCGGCTTTACAGTTTCAGTAATGTAATAATATTACAAAAACAAACACCACACCTAATTGTTAACCTCTATAAAGCGATGAACATTTTGTTGGCGTTGTTTTAAAAAGTTTCTTAGATGGTCTTTTTTTTTCGTCAACTTTCCCGTTGAGCGCACCGCGTGACAGTGGATAAGTGACCTCATTCCACTTTATGGTGACCAGTCATTCCCTCGCTCTCTAAGGTAAATTATATCAACTGTATAAAAAAAATATGATTTTTATGTTTATAAAAACATTCAACATAAGCCCGTGATTAAAACGTGACTAATTTACTAATAGATCCCACTCATTCGCTCCAACACTCATACGATAATCATTAATGACTTGAGAAAAGAGTCTTTAGCTACATTGCAAATTAATTTCACTATGAGTAATATGATAATTATTAACGAACGCTACGAGCTATTCGATATGACCCTAAATTACATAATTAAGGACCTTCTAACGTCCCACGCGTGCTTCGACTGAAATACCGATGTGCTTATCGGCACTATTATCGCACAAACACGATGTACACTTTTCTAAAAATGAACATCCGACTCCTCTAGCGGGCCGCCCTATCTCTCCTACAAGATCTCGTGGTTCAACACCAACACATGCACGGAAGTATTTAGGGCACACAAAAATCTCACGACGACAAACGTGTCGCTCTATTACACACAGCGACAAGTGCACTCACACTAGAGCGGGATGGTCACACACATGCACGTACCGACACTCACCTACGGTCAAAGATTGTGGTCCTGGCCATGTGGCGCGCCGAGCTGCAGCATCGACCTGCACAGCTCCGTGATCTCCGGGTGGTTCAGGTTTATAAGGTGCACGTACATCTGCTTGTGCAGGCTCAGCTCGCCCGACACAGCCTCCAGCCGTTTGAGCAACGCGTCCTTCTCCCTCAACAGGGTCTTCACCTTCTCCTCGACTTCCCGCGAGCGGACTTTCGCCTTCTCGCGTGACTTCCTCACAGCTATGTTGTTGCGTTCGCGGCGCCTCCTGTACTCGTCCGTGCTTTTGTCTAACAGCTTGCCCGAGGACGAGCGTCTGGGCGGCGCCGGTTTGTGTTTCAACAGAGGCGGAAGTAAAGGCGCTCCTAGTGGAGGAAGAGGTGTGAAACCTCCGCCGTAGGGGTTGCTCACCCCGACTGGCGGCTGTGGGTTGTACTGGCCTGTGTACTGGGCGCACGTCACGGAACGCCGGAAGTCGTGCGGTTCCGGCGGCTCCTCTTTTATCGGGGGGGACTGATCCTGGCCGGAGCCTGCCTGCACGGGCGCGACGTACGACGCCCCCGAGTGCACCGGCTGTGGCATGTACGCCAGCGTGGTCCTGGCGAAGGGCCGGGGCTGAGGAGACCGGCCACCAGGAAGTATCTCCTGGAACAGTGCCATCGTCTCCTCGCCCCGGAACTGGTCCTCGATGAGGTGCTGCAAGTCCAAGCTGATCTCCTGTCCATTGAGCTCGTCCAAGTCCGGCGGTGGGAAAGGCGCTCGCTTGTCCTCTGTAACTTTTTTCAATTCAGGCTGTGGCGGCGGCGGCGGTGCGCCGGCCGCGTCGTACATTTGCGGGGATTCCATCCCGCCGCCCGGGGCTATCGGTGGCCCCGCGGCGCCGGCAGCTCTAGTCTCCACTTCACTACACTGGTGTCACCTACACTGTCACAAACAACATGCGCGGTGGCGTGCGGAGCGCTCGGGTCGTGTGTCGCGGGACGTGTGCGCGCTGCGACGGTTGGCTCGGTACTGAGCGGTCGGCGCGCCGGCCATCGACCGCCCGCGTTCATCCCAGCAAGGTTGCCCGGAAGGAAACGCGATAGATTTCCGCGCCGAAACTTTCGGACCGCGTGGACGGGGCAAAAAGTTTTTACGGTGTGTTGTGGTTTTTTTTTTAGAGCGCTCAGTGCAGCCGCGTGGTGTGCAGACGCAGGCTGTTACTGTACTTTTAGCTTATTCATTGTTACGCGTTTGAGTATAACGACGTGTTCCATTGCAGAGCTAATTAGTAAATATGTTCTATTATTACAGTGATTACTCGTAACAATAATAGAGTGCGAAATTAATAGTATATTTAATAGTAATAATTAAAACGTTATTGTTGGTCTTCAACTTGAAAAAAAAAGAGTATTTACCTACAATGTAGGAATTTCGTAAACGTTTTTTAACAGTAATATATTTATGTACTTATAAGTACTTATTGCCACAAGACTTGATCAGTTTCGACTAGTAGACATGACTACCCTACAGAAGAAATATATCATCATTAATGAGTAATAAAAATAGAATTGTGTTTTTTTTTCTGACTCTTGAACAGTCAACTGTTAAATTGCATAATAATTATAGGTCTTTACAGAGCTAAGAGTATTGGTAATCACGTTTGTTTATGGGTATATTATGTTTATGTTAAGCTCTACATTTATGTGAAAAGTCAAAATATTGGAAATAAAGCTTTAAAGCTGAAATCCCACGTAAGAACTGTATAAAATGTAGTATAAAAAAATAATGAAAACGCTACCTAAGAGTTTTCTGATACACGACATGATTTTTATTTAATTTTTTTTCGATTAAGTATTTCAATTATTTAAATTTAATTATAACAATTATGGACAAGTTTCTAAAGTCATTCTCATAATCTTTCTATTATTGTACGAGTCAAAGCCCCTGTTTAATACCCCCCGTGGTACCGTAGGTTTTTTTAAGTTAAAAGGTCCCGCGGAATAATCATCTTCACCAGCCCATATCACCGACTACAAATATACATACATACATACACTTCACGCCTGTCTCCCAGAGAAGTAGGCAGAGACTACAGATCTCAATTTGTCACGGTCCTGACATATCCCTTTCGCTTCATCTACATTCATACATGAACTCCGGTTTCGAGTACTTTTCACGCCACCTTCGGCCAGGACATCACCAATCTGGTCTGTTTATGTCCTATGACTACAAATAATGATTATTTATTTAATTCGTATAATCGACTATAACGAGAAAATTTTGACCGATTTGCGGTTTTCTCATGAATGCCATTATCGATACTGAAACAAATTCAAATGGGACAGCTTTCAAATAAAAAACAATCAATGGTTCACTCAGTCAAAAAGTTTTGAGGTAACAAACAAAATGCGACGAATAGGAATGAAGTCGATTAACAATTCTAATGAACCAGAGAATATAGGACTAATTATATTTATATACATACTTAAGTTAATTTAGTACCTACACTAAAACATTCAAAGAATCTAAAAGATTGTGAAAATACTTCTCGAAACCCAGTGGCGTGCACTGGCTTTTACAACAAGGTAGGCAGTAAATCCAAGGATTGACACCTATACATCGGTAACTTGTCTTTACGAAATACAGATACCTACCTATCTACTCACACACTAAACACAGGACCTTAACTACCATTACCTAGCCTATGTTGTGAGTACAACAAAAAAGGATCTAGAAATAACTCTATTATTAGGTCGGGTAACAAAGTACTAAGGTAGGCAGTGTCTTTTTGCCTATATGGTGTACACGCCACTGTCGAAACCCAACCCCAGATCGCTTTTTTGCTCCGCTGGTATTTTGCCTCTGTGGGATAAAAAGACGTGAAGTGTTTTTTTTTTAATTTATTAACGAAACCTTTCTTTGACTTCTACTATCTATATTCTTCTTATTTTTTTATGCACTATGAACAAGCGTTTGATTACCATCCTGTCTGATGTTAAGCAGCGATGTGGTCTACGATGGAACACACTTGTTCATTGTGTACCTAGACAGCTTCAGATATGCATGGGATAAATTCAATTTACAGAAAAATTTGGTACCTATTAGTGGCCGGTAAGCTGGTAGTCAAAAATAGGCACTTAACCAATGCTTATTTAGATTTTTTATTTGTCTTACTTATTTGAGTTATAATAAGACCCTACGCTACTTAATTTCCTTGAAAGTATTTGTTAATGTTCCTGGCATAGGCCTTTCTTGTACTACCGGCTTACCCCCTAGCTTCGCCACTAGTACTTATTCACCCCAGTGACATGAAGACCTCCAGACTAGACTGCGCAGGAAATACAGACTCCAGCAAGTCATTCCACTTTCTGGCGGTTCACACTATGCTCCTAGTTGTCCTATTGATATAGCGCGATGGGGGACATCACTATAGTCAATGGTACCGTTGAACTTTAAGAACTACGACTTCTCCAGGGCATGGCCAGGGGTACCGTTGGTCTAAAATGATACTTGACAGCGTTGAGTGTTGACTGTAATTGCATTAAAAGGGTTGCTATGTGTGTTCTTGTTAGGGGAACTTGCGAAATAATTTGTTTAACTCGAAATCAACATTAAGGAGGACATTTTTTTGTAAAAAAAGTTTTTAAGTACCTAACGAAAAAAAATTCCTCAGATTGATAGTATTATACCCTTAATGTGGCCGATGATTATCATTGATAGCGTGTCCTGTACCCAGTAATTAGGCACATTGCCTCCAGTAGATACTTACATCTATCCAGCTATACAGAGTGAATCGGAACACTATTAATTAATACCCGATTAATATCTATATTAATATTATATAGCTGAAGAGTTTGTTTGAACGCGCTAATCTCAGGAACTACTGGTTCGAATTGAAAAAATATGATAATTTATCGAGGAAGGCTTTAGGCTATATAACATTATTGATATTATCCCTAAATTCCTACGGGAACGAAAAATTGCGAGTAACACCGCGCGGTACAGCTAGTGTTTTATAATAGGCCCCCCTGCAAACAATAAGCTCAAACACCTTATCCACTTTGTATGAGGAGATCGGTTTTTTTTCGTACCGGGATATTGACACGGATTAAACGACTTTCATCAAGCTTTGTGTTATACTACTGTATATCTGTATGTCATAGCACTTATAACGATGAATAAATCAACATTTAATTTAATTTCATTGACACTAATTGATTCAGTGGGGTGCACAGATACAGATACTCGCTTACACCATGTTTATTCCAAACATAGTCGTAGCTATTTCACAAATTGGATAGTCTATCGCTCTCTCTCTATCATCCCGCATCGTTGAGAGTGGAAGAGCAAGATGCTGAACGTACTTCGCTGGAGTAACGTGCACACAAATCAACGAGAATTCCACTACAGTCACGTTTTACAGTAGACTGTCCGTGAACCCTAACATCGGCTGTAGACTCATCACCCATCACGTTCAACATGTTTTTTTCTCAGGCTCAAATATACTAAACCGGAAATCCGCCGGTACGGTTAGGTGGGACTCGTAAACAATATGATGATCTGATCTGATGCCAGAGCAGTAGCGAAGGACAGGGCACTGTGGCGCCACCTAGTTAAGTCCCTTTGTCATCATCAGCCACATAACGTCCACTGCTGGACGAGGGCCTCCCCCAATGAGATCCGTCATTTGGGGTGAAATGCCAGTAATCGCCACGCTTGCCAGGCGGGTTGGCGATCGCAGTGGTGTTGTGGTTTAACTCACAGAGAGCGCTGCTGCCCGTTCTCTGGAGAGCTCCCTCGGTCGCCTCTTACGACCCCCATGACGGAAAAAGTTGGGCTAGAGTGGTGACACATGTATTCTATTCGGCGTCACCACACGGCTAACCACTACAAGTCCCTTTGTACCACTAGGATACCATAGAAATCAAGTAAAGTACGTCCAATAAAACCCTACGTTGACTATTCGCGATCTTATCACCCTGGAACAACCTGAGCTTGATCCAAGAGTGGCCTCATCTGCTAACTAGGATGGGCCTTCGCGCACCATATCCAGGATGGGTACCGGTACCGGCCCAGCTCACGATATAGTGACAACGATATCTGGACTACCTAAGAGTCCCGAGCTCTGCCAGTCTTTCGGCGTTTCTTGGTGCTACTTTAATCCACGGGGTAGTTTTAATGTAATGCACAGACATTTTTGTTCTTTGCCTAATTTAAGGCAGACTACTGCTTTTTGAGACTCATTTACTATTTATGTATTTTAGGCGTGTGGTGACGGCGAATTGAATACATTAAGTCACCACCCCAGCCCAACTTTTACCGTCGTGGGGGTCGTAAAAGAGGAGGAACGAGGGAACTCTCCAGAGGACGGGCAGCAGCGCTCTCTGCGAGTTAAGCCACAACACCACTGCGATCGCCAACCCGCCATCCAAGTGTGACCATTATTGGCATTTGATCACCCAATTGATCATGGAAATCATTAGGGGAGGGCCTCTTCCAGCTGTGGCCATCATGGGGCTGATAATGATGATGATGATGATTTATTTAGGTACTGCGAAGAATATGAAATGAAGACTTTGTGGCTTCGAAGAAGCTCCGATGAAAGTAGCCCTCTGATTCAAAGTAACCCCCAAAACCCCAGACAAAGCAACTGGTCATGCTTTGAAGACCTACTGTTTGCCTAGCTTGTTACGTTGTTACCTAGCAATTGCCTCCGCCCATCTTTCTTTTGGCTTAAAAAGGCGTGTAAAGAGGTATGTACGAAAAACAGAGTAAGCGAGTGAAGTCGCGCGACTTTGTGGTGATATCGGAACGATCCGATTGCCACGTGATTTCGTCAATGTTATCATTAGAACAGTGGCCTATCACCACGAACTATTATAATTATCGGATCATGTGAATCAATTGTGAAAGTGCCTATTGATTAAGACATGTGAAAAGTGACACGAGCCTACGTGCCCAATCGCGCTTCTCTGCGGCGACGCGTGACGAAATTTTCAAGAGTATATTTCCAGTAAATTTTCGTTCATAGCTTAAGTTTTTTCTTATGACGTAATATCTAGGGCCAAAGCATCCCGAAAATTGTTAATAAGCCCTGTGTGGTGATGGCGAATAGAATACATGAACAAGTGTGCTCCATCGTAGATCACATCGCTGCTTAACATCAGGCAATATGGTGGTCAAACGCTGGTTCATTGTGTTTAAAAAAAAAACACTTGTCACCACCCCAAACTAACTTTTCGGGGGGTCGTAAGAGGCGACCGAGACAACACTCCAGAGGACGGGCATCAGCGCTCCCTTTGAGTTAAACCACTTCTTACGAGAACAAAGTATTGTCGCCAAATACGCAGATTTTCGTTAGTGAGGTTCATTTATACCTATAAATCTCGACGTCTGAAAACATAAGGTGGGATGTGTAATTTTGTTAC
>SJJU01015054.1:0-13573 GCA_012932125.1 Conopomorpha cramerella
TACATCCACTGCTGGGCACAGGCCACCCTGGATATAGTTAAGACAGGACAACGTCTGTCGCGTCCACTAGTATATAAATAAATAAATATGCTGGGACTTATTTTTACACACGGTCACTTGACCCCTAGGTCCGAACTAGGATACCCTGTACTATGGTTGCCAGAGACTGGTAGGTACACTTAGATAAATACTTTTAAGAACAAACATAGATAAATAAAACACCCAGGCGCATACAACAAATGCCTCAGCTCGTCACTAAAGAATTATGTCTGTGGCGGGAACACGCGACCGTCGTACTAGAGGCAGATGTCCTGACCACTAGTCCATGCTGGCCGTCGAATAGATATTATTTTATTCAATACGGTTGCGTCTATTTTCATAGTGCGAACCACTAGGATGTGGAATGACTTGCCGGAGTATGTGTTTCCTGCGCAGTACAGTCTGAAGGTCTTCAAGTCACTGGGGTGAATAGGTACCTAATGAACAAGTGTACTTCAAAGTAGACCACATCGCTGCTTAACATCAGCCAGGATGGTAGTAAAACGCTTGTTTATTTATTAAAAAAAAACTAAATAACTGTTGTTGCGTTATTCATAGAAATATTTAATTTATTAAATTAATTCTAAAGCAAGGGATAGATAGACAAAAGCTATACCAAGTAATAAACAGTGTACCCATCCTATAATTATCGTTAAATAACACCGAATTTAATTTAATTTATCCTATACTTACAGCTGTTAATAACAATTGTAATATAAGTACATTATTTCAATGCAAAAAAGAGAACGCACAAAAAAAAACATGGCATGTTAATTATCAATCTATGAACGCCCTGTTTGAAACCAAATTTAATTACAAGTCACGGAAGCGAACAATCTCTTTATGTAATCACCTTTTTTCTTTACTCACCTTTGTCCTCATTTCCGGTTGAAGTTTGAAGTATGAAATTGACCTGTCACTCTTACACTCTTTTTTTTAAACACAGTGAACAAGCGTTCGACCACCATACTGCCTGATGTTAAGCAGCGATGTGGTCGACGATTGAGCACACTTGTTCATTAGGTACCTATTCACCCCAGTGACTTGATGACCTCAAGATTATACTGCGCAGGAAACACAGACTCCGGCAAGTCATTCAACACCCTAGCGGTTCGAACTGTGAAAGTAGACGCAAACCGTTTGGATCTCGTGAATGGAATAAATCTGGATCCAAACTGTCAAATTAGTAGTAAAAGTGACAGTTTGGATACAGAAGTACATCATTAAACGAAAAACAGACTGAAGGTGTTACGCTGCTTCCAAGTCTACTTGTGTTTGGTCTGAGGCAGTACACCTATGTATTTTCCAGTGGCGTGCACTGGCTTTTACGACAAGGTAGGCAGTGATCCCCAAGGATTGACACCTATGTAAACTTGTCTTTACGAAATAAAGTTACCTATCTATCTACTCATAAAACACAGGGCCTTCGTTATTTCGTTATCCTATGTCGTGAGTACAACAAAAAAGATCTAGCAATAACTGTATTATTAGGTCGGTTAGACAAAATGCTAAAGTAGGCAGTGTCTTTTTGCCTATATGGTGTGCACGCCACTGTTTTATTTTATTTATTTATATACAATAAAACAATAATGCTTAACAGCATATAGCCAAAATGCACTTATTGCTACACACTAAAAACATAATAAAATATAACACTGTACAGACAAGAAACAAAACAAACTTTAAAAAAATCCTTATGTATAAAAAACGAAGAAGGAAGACCAAGATTGAAAAGGACATGCTTCGGTGGTTTGGGCATATAGAGAGAATGGATGAAAGGCGATTGACGAAAGAGATTTATATGGGTGATGTATTGCGGTGAGTAGAGGTCGCCCCAGAAGGACATATAAAGACCAGATTGGTGATGTCCTGCCGAAGGTGGCGTGAAAAGTACTCGAAACCGGAGGTCATGTATGAAAAGATGTATGAATGTAGATGAAGCGAAAGGGGTATGTCAAGACCGTGACCAATGGAGATCTGTAGTCTCTGCCTACCCCTCTGGGAGACAGGCGTGAAGTGTATGTATGTATGTATAAAAAACACTCTTACTACTAAAATACATTTTTAACATTTTTGCTAACTGAGATGTTTTATACTATGTATTGATTTCTGTACCCAGATTCGTCAGTTGCGTATCTAAATGAGTATTTTGTAAACGTTACATTGCAATTAAGAATAATAACCGTGAAACGTAAAAAAGATTACAGATGATACAGACCGACTCATCACATGGTTTTTGTTTTAATCCGATTCGATGTGGTAGGTTATTATAACAATAAAGTTAATATTATGCTTGTATAGGTTCACACACGCACAGGTATGTAGAATCACCCTACGTTTTCAACGGTCAAACATTCAATTCAATCGGCACGCTTGGCAGGCGGGTTGGCGATCGCAGTGGTAAAAAAAAAAATACACTTCACGCCTTCAATCCCAAAGAGGGGTAGGCAGAGGCACTTGCTAAAGCAAGTACCCACGGTTCACCAAGCGTATTTAACCCAACGTGACAGGGGGTTGAGCCCATCGCCGTTATTGGGTTCACACACCTTGTGGTGTGCGGGTTTCATCACGATGTTGTCCTTCACCGTACGAGCGTTGCGTTGCGTACATTAGGCTCTGAAAAAGAGTCCCATTGGTACACGTCCAGTAGCCGGACTCGAACCCGGGACCTCCCGGTTACAAGTCAAGTGTCCGACCAACTGGACCACAGACGCTTGTTGCGGGCTGCTGGGCTGGGGTGTTGACACAGTCATGTATTCTATTCGCCGCCAGCACACGGCTCTTCACATGTTTAACATGGATCTAGTCAGTTATACGTGAAATACGGTGTAACCAGCATATGTCAAAATATTATATATGTATTATGAACTAGCTCACACGGCAAACGTTATTTTGCCAATATACATTATTAACAGGGTTAAATTAGTATTAAGTCATAATATTAATGTTATAAGTACATATATGTAAGACTTAACTATTTGAAAAAAAAATGACAGTTTCTTCCCTGTTCTTCTGGCCAGTAAAATAGATTAAATCAAGTTTTCAACAAAGTTTTTATTATCATACATGACTTTCATCAAGCTTTGTGTTATACTACTGTATATCTGTATGTAATAGCAGTTATAACGATGAAATAAACACATTTCGTTTAAGTGTTTCTCTGTTATTATATGCATGTACCATACATATAAACCGTCCTCAAGAATCACTCCATCTACTAAAGAAAACCGCATCAAAATCCGTTACGTGGTTTTATTATTTTTATTATTATTTATTTGGATCACCAACAGAGGTTACATTTATGCTTACATAGATAAAATGATGTTAATACATAAATTAAAATGTACGACTAATTATAGGTGAACACCTCATGCAAAAAGTAAAAATAAAGTTTTAACTAACGACATTAAGTGAGTGTTAACAATTTTATGTTTGGTTTATATTAAACAAAATTAGTAATGGTATGATTATGTTATACGACATGTGAATTTGTTTTACTGATTTCGTAGTATCATTACAATTGTTCTTTTAAATATGAGTTCAGAGTCATGGTTGATGTCTATCTCAGCACTGTAGTGGTTTAATAGTTTGCACAATCTCGGGACGGGTGAGTTGGAACCAAACACTGTTCGTCGGATGGGCGGGTACAATGGGGTAATTTTATGACGTGGGTATCTGTAAGGAACTCTGAAATTGATTTTAACGATCTTAGCATACATATGTACAGACAGCGGGAGGCGACTTTGTTTTATACTATGCATTGATAAAATCACACAAAACCAGGTTATGTCTTGCAGTTAAGTCATAAATATGTCTATCGACCTTGTATTGATGTAGTGTACTATATCAAAACGAGCGATTTGTTCTGTCTGTCCGTAGCACGATTTGACACCTTTACATAATTAGCTGGCGGCTATTGTATAATTTGACAGTAAATTAACAAACAAGACAATATGCCTTGAATAGGTTAACGAACCAATTTCTTTCAGGGTTTTAAATACAATCAATTCTGCTAATTGTCTTTGCAGTGCTATATTTCAATTTAATATTGGATGACAAATTGACAATGCATGGTGTACTACTTTTTTCAAAATCCAACATGGCGGCAGTTACAAGATGGCGGACTAACTATTTTTAATGCATCCTTTTTAATAAATTAAATTGATAAATGTTGGCAACTTCGCAAAAATAACTACTTCGCAAGACGGTAAGCAACATTGAAATTCCACAAATCTTGTCACGTCGAATTGCTTCTTATTTCACGAAAGTAAGGAGTATTTGTATTCACGTATGCATGTATTTTCCAAGAACATTTAGTAATACTGAAGTAAAAGGTATGTTATATGATACCAATGAAATTCATACGCAAATGTTGCTAAACCTGCGATTTTGAAAAACGTGTTAATCTTGTTACGAAAGAATTTTTGATCTCGAAAAAGCCACGTTCACAGAAAACTATAAAATATCACAGATAGGTAATGGCTAATTTTCTATGACGTTTTTCCGACAGATTTTCGGGCGGTCCTATTGGACTGTCATTGCTGTCAAACTTTGTTTGGAAAGTTTGACAGAAATGACAGTACTCCGGCAGAAAATCTGTTAGAAAAACTTCATAGAAAATTCCCCTAGGAAACACAGACTCCGGGACTTTGTGACGGGAAGCGATGAGATGCAAATGGCGTTCTTTATATCTCATTTTCAAAATTAATTGTTCGCTGCAATTATTGTGTTAATGTGGTGGATTTAGTGTAATAATGTGCTGGTGATGAAAAATAATGTAGTGGGAGTGAGAAGTAAAGGAGAGGACTCCTATTTGATCCATTTGTTATTCCCGTGTAATGTTCCACGCAGCATTGAAATGTGATGATCCACGTTTCAATGAGACTTTGACACGACTTTGACGATTGGCGACTATTACCACGTTGCTTATCCACACTCGACACTGGCAAAAAATATTGGCACAAGCTAGTATATTGCCATTAAAAAAAATACTTAGACACAGACTCTGGCAAGTCGTTCCACATCCTGGCGGTTCGCACTATGAAAGTAGACGCAAACCGTTTGGTTCGCGTTAATGGCAAATCCACCTGGTATGGATGACGTTTTGCCGATATAGAAAGTAAAACATAGGCAATCCATGGCTCATGTAAAAGTGGTTCTTCATATTTATAAACTTTTGTTATTTACTGTTTCATGTGTTTACATTCCGAGAAGTGATGAATGTGAATTTCGCCGACTTCCCAAAGTAAGTCGTTCGTGTGTGAAAATGAAGGAATTCTGCATTGTAATGAGTCATTCTTGCTTTTAATACTTACTATTGTTTACTTGTCAGGGTAACTAACTTGCACATTCTGTGTAGATTATACAACGATCGTAAAACGAGAACGAATTTCCATCGCATGAATGTGGCATTTTCCATGACGTTTATTTGACAGATACAATTTACTTTTCTGATGATTGATACTTCGATTGAGCCGTGTGGTGACGGCGAATAGAATACATGTGTCACACACCCCCAGCCCAACTTTTCCCGTCATGGGGGTCGTAAGAGGCGACCGAGGGAGCTCTCCAGAGAACGGGCAGCAGCGCCCTCTGTGAGTTAAACCACAACACCACTGCGATCGCCAACCCGCCTGCCAAGCGTGGCGATTACTGGCATTTCCCTCCAAATGACGGATCTCATTGGGGGAGGCCCTCGTCCAGCAGTGGACGTTATGTGGCTGATGATGATGATACTTAAACCAAAGAAATTTAGTGAAAAATCTTTGTAATCGCGATGGTCAATTTGCTAGGGCTGCAGACCGTTAACAGTTAATTTTATCTTGTATGATGATGCAGTGGCGTGCACACTTTATAGGTAAAAATACTGCCTACCTCAGTATTTTGGCTACCCGACCTAATAATAGTTATTGCTAGATCATTTTTTATAGTCTAACGAAGGTCCTGTGTTTTGTGGGTGAGTAGATAGGTAGGTGCATGTGTTTTGTAAAGACAAGTTACCTATACATAGGTGTCAATCATTGAGGATTGAGGAGAAGGAAAAGCCAGTGCACGCCACTGGATATTACATACACTTCACGTCTGTCTGGGGTAGGCAGAGACTACAGATCTCCATTTGTCACAGTCCTGACATACCCCTTTCGCTTCATCTACATTGATACATATTTTCATACTGATTCCTGAAATTAGTCATGTTATTTCACCGTTTTGAACCTTTTGCGTAGTGTAGTAAACGGTAATTTCAGCTTTACTACATCATGCAACATGACAGCCGGAGGTAAAATAAGTAAATGGTTGTATACCTCTTTAGAACATAAACATATAAGAAGATTAAAAAAAAACCATAAATGACAAAAAAGTCTGCAGTCTATTGAAAAAAACCGTAAACTTGGTCCTTCGTAATATCAGCGGAATAAAACTTTTCCTTATTCAAAACTTTCCCTTTCCTGGCACAAAACAGCTTCGAATGCAAAAGAAGAAAAAAACAACAATCGCTAGAATTCTTATTTCAAAAACACGCGTTACTTCTTGCGTTGTCGCCCTATTTCTCACAATTCACTTCCTAGACAAAAGAAAGTGAAGAATGAGCTTGTCGACATAGCTGTATCGTGAACTCCCTCTTTCATAGTGTCTCTTGGGAAATGAGGCTCAAGTGATATAGGTTTTTATGTTTTTGTCGTGATTTACACATAATGGGGCAAATGAAACGTGTTACGCTTTTTTTATGTCACTTATGGAGGTGTATGATCGTGTAATTTAAAATGTATGTGATTTGTAATGATGTTGCATTTCGTAAGAGATGTTGTTTGGCCTGCTTTGTTCTGTTGACGTCGAGCGAATGGCAAGTACCATATATGTTTTTCATTTTTACAATATTAGTCGTAAAATGCTACCTAAGTTGTATTCGTTGACGGGCCCGTTGGTGTAGTGGTCAGCATGTCTGCCTCTGCTCCGTAGGGTCGTGGGTTCGATTCCCACCGCTGACAGTTGCTTAGGTGATGAGCTTTTAAGCACTTGTTGGATGTGTCTGGGTGTTTTATTTATATAAGTATATATTTCAATGAAAAAAAAAATATAGGTATATAAGTAAATATATATCGTTGTCTGATTCCATAACACAAGTGCTTTAGCTACTTAACATGGGATGAAGGCAATGTGTGTGTTGTTGAAAAATATTTATTTATTTATTCGCGGTATTAAATGGATTATTGGCTTGAAGCTTTTCCCTCCAATTGATGATTGAATTGGTCGTCATGTGGCTGATGGCTGGCCTCGTCCAGGAGTGATGTCCTCTGGAGAGCTCCCTCTCCCTTTTACGACCCCCACGACGGATGTAATGGAATGTGGAATGGAGAATGGTGCGTGACACCTGTATTCTACCTCTATTCGCCGTCACCACACGACATAAGAATATTATTCATATTAATTTATCACTTGTAACATCACTTTACCTCATTTATGTTTTAGAAATCCTCATTTATGTTTTACTAGTGGTCGCGCCGCGATTTCATTCGCGTAGTTTTCTCTACAGTATTTCATACAAACTATAACACCCTCTACACAGCGCCAAGTCACACGGGATCGGGGTAAAAAGTATCCTATGTCCTTCTCCTGGTTCTAAGATACCTCCCCACCAATTTTCAACCAAATCGGTTCAGCTATTCTTGAGTTATAAAAAGTGTAACTAACACGACATTCTTTTATATATATAGATAAGACAGGAAATATCATCAAAACTGAGCTGTAGACCTTATTCTAGAAATATCATACAGGAATGTAGGTATGTAGGCAGTGGCGTGCACACCATATAGGCAAAAAGACACTGCCTACCTTAGTATTTTGGTTACCCGACCTAGTATTAAAGTTATTGCTAGATCCTTTTTTGTTGTTCTCACGACATTAGGCTAACGAACGCCCTGTGCTTTGTGGGTGAGTAGATAAGTAGGTACCTATATTTCGTAGACAAGTTACCTATAAATAGGTGTCAACCCTTGGGGATTACTGCCTACAATGTCCTAAAAGCTAGTGCACGCCACTGTATGTAGGATGCCTTACATCCACACACACGTTATCTTGATCTACCCGCTTACAATAACTGATGCTACGTAACTAACAAACTAAAGCCGTTTATTCAAATTACCGCTCAAGCTAAATAATAAGTAATACCTACTCTTACAACAATTGTGTACTAACTGCAAAATTTTGTACTAAATCTTCAACCTTTCAACGCTTGAAAAACACTCCACGACAGAGCTCAAGTTAACGTAAATTGTATACAAAGCAATCTTCATGAACTGCGACTGTACCGACAGAAATTACATTGGGATTTAGTTATTACGGATTATGCAAAACTAACTTGAAAACCAACTTAAATTGACCTGTACATCTTTAGTTTTCTGTACTGAAAGTAAGATTACATTGAAACGGTTACAAAATATCTTTCACTCAAAAAATGTTTCCAAGTCTGCGGTTGTACTTATTCACAAATCTGTGATGTAAGAACTACAATGTATTTCGGTTAAAAAGAGCGTATGAAATTGCGTTTCTCACAACAATACCTACAAACACGACTAGGCAATCTCTTGCTTTTTTTTTAATCACTGAACAAGCGTTTGATCACCATCCTGCCTGATGTTAAGCAGCGATGCGGTCTACGATGGAGCACACTTGTTCATTAGGTACCTATTTAACCCAGTGACTTTAAGACCTTCAGACTGTACTGCGCAGGAAACACAGACTCCGGCAAGTCGTTCCACATCCTGGCGGTTCGCACTATGAAAGCTTAGCGTCCAGCAAACCGTTTGGTTCGCGTAAATGGTAAATCCGCCTGGTATGGCTATTGCTCTTTCACTCCTTCGTGTTTTCATATAGTTGTCCCGTTTTATTCCCAACGTCAGTTTCGAATTGCAAGTGTTGTTTAGTGGTTGATCGATCGAAGTAATGTGTTGTACTAGATTCAGATCAGAGCGTCTGTGGTCCATTGTCCAGTAGATCATGTAGTTGACTTGTGATCGGGAGGTTGCGGCTTCGACACCGGCTGCAGGACGTGTACAAATGGGACTATTTCAGAGCCTATATACGCAACGTACGCTCGTACGGTGAAGGAAAACATCGTGAAGAAACCAGCACACTAAAAGTGTGTGAATACCATAACGGCGATGGGCTCACCCGCTGTCACGTTGGGTTAAATACGCTTGGTGAACCGTGGGCATTTGCTTAGCAAGCCTACCCCGCTTTGAGATTATAAGGCGTGATGTGTATTTATTTTTATTACTATTTTTATTTTTAATTATAATGAAGACGGTTAATTCTAGTCTAGATTCTGTATTCTTAAACTCAGAAGCACAAAAGAGTCCAATTTGTACACGTCCAGGACCGCCGGTCTCGAACCCTAGACCTCCTGATTGCAAGTCAACTACCCGAGCAATTGGACCACAAACCCATTATACTTGTAATAATTATTATTTAACTTAGATAATTGTGACATTTTCTCGGAAAACCGCTGCCGTAATAATAGTACATACACACACACAGAGCAATGAACTCATCTCAACTAAGTAATGTAGGTACAGTGAAACTGAATCCACGCGATAAGAGTATAGTAAGAAAAAAAAAACGAAACTACGATGTCGTAATTAAACAGTATCTCGTGAGACAAATCTAACATGCCGACAGTCAAGCGTCGTATACTCGGCTGACATAGCGTAACGTTGAGCGGCAAGATTCGTGTCTTGCGATAAGTTGACATAATAATGACGGCTATTCAATACCAGAGCCCAACTTTTCCCGTCGTGGGTGTCGTAAGAGGCGACCGAGGGAATTCTTCAGAGCGCAGCATCGCTCTCTGTGAGTTAAACCACAACACCACTACCGCCAACCCGCCTGCCAAGTGTGGTGTTTTTTGCGTAATTTCGCTTGTATAAAAATAATGTTCGTTAGTCTCGCCAAAACTCGAGAACGGTTGGACCGATTTGACTAATTTTGGTCTTGAATTACACATGGAAGTTCAGGGAAGGTTTAAATAAATATATTATATATAAATATTTTTATAACAACACCCACATTGTCTTCATCCCATGTTAAGTAGCTAAAGCAATTGCGATATGGAATTCATACATACATACACTTCACGCCTGTCTCCCAGAGGGGTAGGCAGAGACTACTGATCTCCATTTGTCACGGTCCTGACATACCCCTTTCGCTTCATCTACATTCATACATGATCTTCGGTTTCGAATACTTTCGAGCAGACATACTGACCCCTACTCCAACAGGTCCGTTAAAACGTGTATTTCTTCCAATACACGGGGTACAAAAGCGACTTTCTATGGCAAAACAAATGTTAGCCGAGTCTCCTAGTTATTTATATAATTGTGCGAGTAATGTTATGTATTTTAAGAGTTCTCGTATGTGACGCCATCAACGTAAATGTTCTATTAAAAAAAGTATTTCTAAGGAAATAATCAGTACTTAGATTAATGAATTAAATTATTAATCCAACTGTATTTCTCTTTATATTGTGCCACGACCCAGATGTGGGTAAGCACGCACGGTATTGTAGGGTGACCACGCGACCGTGTCCGACTAGTGTGACCATGTCAGCTATACAAATCCACACAATTCTTACGTGAAACCACTGTACGCTCCATACTTTAATTGAGACCATTATAAACTTGGCGTGAAGATAATCAGGTGTACGCAACAGTAGGGTGACCACACGTCCAGTTTAACTAGAGATACCTACCTGACTGAGATCGGGTTACTATGAGGTCTGGTCAGAAAACGGGATTGCGTGATCTGATTTGTACAGTCGCGGACTTGTCTTGTATACTGAATTACGAAGTATTTTATATCACGATAAACTATGTTTTTATTATTCATCGTATCCTCGGTTTGAATGGTAAAATTCTACAATGCCTGTCTTCTAATGGGGTAGGCAGAGATTACAGATTGTCAATTTATCACGGTACTGACATACCCCTTTCGCTCCATCTACATTGATGATACATCTTTTCATACATGATCTCCGATTTCTAATACTTTTCACGCCACCTTCCACGCCAAATTCTACACCTCACTTCACGCCTTTTAATCCCAAAGCGGGGTAGGTAGAGGCACTTGCTAAAGCAAATACCCACAGTTCACCTAGCGTATTTAACCCAACATGACAGGGGGCGAGCCCATCGCCGTTATAGGGTTCACACTCCTTATGGTGTGCGGGTTTCATCACGATGTTGTCCTTCACCGTATGAGCGTTGCATTGCGTATAATAATATAGGCTCTGAAAGAGTCCCATTGGTACACGTACATTATCCGGACTCGAACCCGCGACCTCCCGGTTACAAGTCAAGTATCTGACCAACTGGACGACAGACGCTCCATCTAACATCTAAAATAAAACTATTTTTAAATCTAAGCAAGGCGGCCTTTTGGCACTACCATTCTACTTCGTGTTAATTAACGACTTGGTCCACGATAAAGCGGCCATATACGGATTAAACTTGGTTAATCTTTATAATTAAACGCGAGGATTGCCTGGGCAATCAGAAGCCCTCAAGAGAAGAAGACAAATACGCCCTGTGATTGGCTGTCATGCAGTGGCGTGCACTGGCTTTTACGACAAGGCAGTAATCCCCAAGGATTGACACCTATATAGGTAACTTGTCTTTACGAAATATAGGAAATATACGAAATATTCCTATATACTCACCCATAAAACACAGGACCTTCGTTAGCCTATTCCGTGAGTACAACAAAAAAGGATCTAGCAATAAAAATACAACAAAATACTAAGGTAGGCAGTGTCTTTTTGCAAGAGAGAGCAAAGCTTTATCGGCCAGCTAGTTGTTTTTAAAACATAATGTTAGGTAATATGGCACAAAGTGTAAGCTATCAAACGTGTCAGGTCTCCATTATCGAGATCAAACAGACATTGGCATAAGCTTGCACTTTCCTGACCTTGCCACAAGTCGTGACCACTAGCCTAACGCTTTAATTTACGTTGAGTGTGAAATAAGAGATAATTTGGCAGCCGGTTGCCGAGATATTTTCAATAGTACCTAGATACCAGTGGCGTGTACTGGGTTTTACGACAAGGTAGGCAGTAATCCCCAAGGATTGACGCCTATGTATAGCTATTGGTAACTTGTCGTTACGAAATATAGGTAAAGGTTCTATATAGGGCATCTATTCACCCACAAAACACAGGATCTTCGTTAGCCTATGTCGTGATTACAACATAAAAAGATCTAGCAATAACTCCATTATTAGGTCGGAAAGACAAAATACTAAGGTAGGCAGTGTATTTTTGCTTATATGGTGTGCACGCCACTGCTAGATACGATAGTAAGTATTGTTGGACTAATGTGTTGGTCCATCGTAGACCACATTGCTGCTTAACATCAGGCAGGATGGTAGTCAAACCATAACTTAATGATAAAAATAAAAAAAAATAAAAAGTGGTCTTTTAGCTCCTATGGTACCTACTACGGAGCGTTATTAATGTTTCATTATCACATATCATTTTTTTAATGGAAGAACATAGGTGTGGATCAGTATTATTAAAAAGTACAATACAAAATGTATTCTCTCCATTTGTATTTCTACAATACACGGGGTACTAACTAAGGAAACTTATTATGCCAAAACAAATGTTTGCCGGGACAGCTAGTCCTAGAGCTTAAGGTAAAGGGCCAGGTCAATTAAACACCTCAGCTTCAAACGCCCTTGCGATTAACTCCACAAGTACTATTTATTTATTATATTATTTCGCAAAATTACTTCAATCATTCGCGGTAGATAATGTTGAATTTCGTGACTTTACAATCAAAAGGGTTTCCAACCAAGTGTCTTTGGAATTATTTCAAAATATTCTGTAATAATTCGCCGGCGTTATTTTTTAAGTGAACTTAGCAATATTTGCTAGACACCCGGGAGTGTGATTGAAAGTGGAGACTGACATTTTAACAACGTTTTCTATGCCAAACAATCGCGATTAGTGTCGTATATACGTAACGCGGACGTTCAAAAGCGACGTGACAAGACTTCACAAAGTCAATCACCGAGAAAGACCGGACGTCATACTACACCGTGTATCTTGCGAGCCTATGTTACGTCGATTTCTAGGTTGGCAATAGATTTTGTTGGCGTTTGTTTCGCTCCAATAAAGGCAATGAAATTGACAGCTAAAACGCTTATTCGGATCGTAAATCTTTTTTTTTTTTTTGTATCTTGATAAACGTTTCCAGATATTTTAGTATTGCATCAGAGTTTTCTAACATTTAAGAAGTTCGCTGTAAGTATGGGAGTAAACGGTAGATAAATCTGTGTTAGGTAATTTGTACAATAGTGTGTGGGTGCTTGTTGTAAATTAGATATTTATTGAACGCAATACGTATTTGACGTCTATAATAGCACACAACTTTTCCCGTCGCGGCGGTCGTATGAAGCGACCGAGGGAACTCACCAGAAAACGGGCAGCAGCGCTCTCTGTGAGTTAAACCACAACACCACTGCGATCGCCAACCCGCCTGTC
>SJJU01015057.1:0-12379 GCA_012932125.1 Conopomorpha cramerella
TAAACGTTTAAAAATTATCAACAAAAAATTTCTTTGAGACTGCGATTAAAAAAAAATCTGCTGGTTGTTAAAATCTGGATGTTTTAAATTTTTTTCTTTATTTAAAACTGGAATAATTATGGTGCCTTTAAATACAGTAGTAGGTACTTATTAAATTTTATCTTATACATACAAAAGGCACAATGTATTGTTTTTTCCTTTATGCTTCTTTTGTTGCACCGAATTTGCGCAGGAATTAAACACTTTCCAAAAAAATTATGGATCCCGTATCGGAATTTTATTGGTCTAAATTTAGTGTGCGCTGAGCTTTAGATCTGCACATTGGCTATAATTGACATTGACAAGCTTGGGTCTAATTTTGATGACCATCTATTTGTATTCACGATAACGTCCTGAGACTGGATCCAAGAGTAGACATTGGAGCCAATAGTGAAAACTGTGCGGCCCCCACGTTTTAGTTCCCCGACAAATAGCCGTTTTGAATAATAAATTATATCTTTACATAAGCAAATTGAAGCCCGTGTGGTGACGGCGAATAGAATACATGTGACACCACCCACCACCATTACGTACACCTATATTTTTTACCATAATTATGTATATTTATAGGATACTTATTTACTCTCATTATTTTAGTACTAGGTTCGAATATGCTCGACCGGATAGCGACACACACTACCCATTACACTTTATGTTAAATTCCGTTATATATGAATTAGGTTACCTGGAAGAAATCGCTCTGAGCGATAAGGTTGCCATTTGCAATCTTACCATTGTTAGTTTTACATTTTGTAATGAACAGTGTGCAATAAAGAGTATATTCATTCGTTCACGTTTCCAGACCGAGGGAGGGGTCCGACCTAAACCTAGGAGGGGCTCAATAGACTGAGAGCTTTGAAAGACGGACGTCAACAGGTTTCCGCGAATTAAGCTATAAACTAGAACTAAGTGTACATAAACACGTATAAAAAAGTTACAAAAACTCCCTCTAGTTTCGTGGCATTAAGGGCTCCTATATCTACTGAGCGATGCATCTCGAGCTCGCAGATATGTGCATCGCATGGCATATTACATAGAATACATGTGTCACCATCCCAGCCCAACTTTTCCCGTCGTGGAGGTCGTAAGATGCGTCCAAGGGAACTCTCCAGAGGACGGGCAGCAGCGCTCTCTTGTTAGTTAAACCACAACCCGCCTACCAAGCGTGGCGATTATTGGAATTTCCTCCCAAATTATCAATTATATTATTATATTAGGAATATATATATTAGGAAATCATTGGGGAAGGCCCTCGTCCTGGTGTGGACGTCATGTGGCTGATAGCAAAGTTTGAGTGACTAGCCTATTATTTCATACACATAAATCTCTGTAAACTTGTTCTATATAATTTTGTTGTGCAACTGTTTTTCTTTTATTGTTTTTCATTTGTACTTTGTTTTTTATTTTTGTGTGTATCTTTATTTAATAAATTTATTTATAGAGGGTGCTAGAGACTGATGGATAAACTAATCTATTACCTAATAATTGACCCGGCAAACGTTGTTTTGCCAGTATACATTATTAACAGTGTTTCCCTGGTAATGTTTAGATGTGTCATACATATAAGACTTCCTCAAGAATTAATATAAGTATTTATTAAAGAAAAAAAGAATCAAAATCCGTTGTGTTGACTGCTTTGTTTTATGCTAGGTATGTAGTGACGATGCGTCAGTAAACGAGTTAAGAGATGTGGTTCAAAACCATTTTGAATATTCACATCGCATTTTAATGTTATTATCCAACAAAATGGAACATCGAGCAATTTTAATTATTTGCTTACCTATATAACTGTTTTATCATTATATAGGTGTGAAATGTATTGTATTGCGTGTGATATGTAACCTGCTAGACTGAAGAACCCTGATTCCAAATAATCCCTGAACCCATCATGGAACCTTTAAAATATCCAACAAAAAAGGAATTATCGAAAAGGACAGGAGTAACTTCCTTTTTTTACATAAGTGTCAATTTCCAGGATGCACTCGGCCCGCTTGGTTGTGTGGCTGCTCCTATGCTATGCGCAGTGCGACACCATCGCGGGCCTAAGCTACGAGGACCTCGTCAAGCTGTACGAGCACCGCACGCCCCCGCCGGCCGAGGGCGGCCTCACAGTCAACATGGGACGAGACCACGCCTCCGGCTGCTACTGCTGGGCGACAGACCTCACACTCAAAGTCGTAGTTTGTTTCGGAGGGTACGAGTGCACCAAGTTTCCGAGATATGCGAAGTTTTCAAGAGTGAGTTGATACTTTTTTTTGTTCAATTGAAGAACAAGTTGAGAAGCATCTTAAATGTAGGTAGAGTTGATCAAGATCTGGCCTACCACCCTAATTAGACATTATGTTTCATTTTTTACTTGTCCTAAAAAACAACATAACTACTCAATCTTATGAATGTTTGAATGACATAAGAAGTGTGATCATATAAGTCACTTTCTTAGCCAACCATACAGTGAGACAAGAGTGGTGTGTCGGAATCGTAGCCATCTCCTACGATGATGTTTCGTTTCTGCTTAACTCTCTGGGGACAGGATGTTGAGTAGCGATTTTAGGATATCTGTTAGGTACTGATGAACATACATTTTACCTCTAAGTAAAAGCACACTGCATTGTTAGTATATACTCGTAGTTAAGCGTGACGTATTTTTTCAGTTTCAGGTAACAAAAACTGTGAGCCTAAAAGTCAGGACAACGTATTTGAGAGAAATTCGCGTCGGCGATGTAGACGAACTTTACTTTATCAAGATATTGGAACTTCAGACAAATAATTATCTAAAGTACATCGAACCGGGAACATTTAGGAACTTGACGAATCTAGAGAATCTATCAATATCGTACAGTTTGGCGCTGACGCATCTCCACGAGGGCACGTTCAGGGGACTTCGCAACTTGCGCAACCTGACCATGGTGAACAACGCCTTCACGAACCTGGCAAAGCTGACGCCCGCTTTACGTCCGTTGTACCTGCCCGCTCTTCAGAGCCTTGATTTATCTGAAAATATTTTCGAGAACATTCACGAAAACAGCTTCATACCAATGACAGGAACGACGCTGAGAAAACTCCTCATAAATCTGTGTCAAACCGACTACATCCACCCCAATGCTCTTCTTCCATTGAAAATGTTGCAGCACCTGGAGGTCGGGAGCAACGAGTTGAACGCCAGCGTCATTAGAGACATGCTCAACACCACGTTACAAGGAGAAATATCACTTTTTTACCTAGATTTGTCCAAAATGGGGTTCAGAAAGCACCCGCCGCGCCCCGTGCTCGACGTCATTGCTAAGTCTCGAATATCAGAGTTGATACTTTCTGAAAATCAGTTCGAGCTCATAATAAACAGTACTTTTCCAAAAATGCCAAATATAGAACTGATCGACTTGACCAAAGTGTCGACGGTGCGAATAGACAACCTAGCCTTCAATCCTTCGAAATTTCCAAAGTTAAAAGCTCTCTTCTTAAGCGGAAATTGCTTCGCCGGCATTCATTCGGCACCAATTGCGCCTCAGCTAATGTTAATGGATCTCTCTCATAATAGCGACATTACCTCACCAAACATTATTTATTTTGAAATTACCAAAGACAATTTCGCTAACTTCAAAGAAATGAGAATATTGAACCTATCTTACAACACTATAAAATCTATATTTGATTACACGTTTAGAGGGTTGCATAAATTGAAAATTTTGAATATGGAGAATGGAACACTTTACAGAATAGGTCTGGGAACATTCCTAGCCACGCCGGAATTAGAAATACTAAATTTGGCCAATAACCCAATACGAACAAGTGAAAATTTAACAAGTGGTCAGTTTGCTGGCCTAACTAAGCTGAGAGTGCTCAGGATGGGGAATTGCGGTATAAAGCAGTTAAATGATGATAATATATTCCTTTCGATGCCAAATCTTACGCATCTTTATTTGGAAAATAATCAAATATACTATTTACAACGCAAACACTTTGAGCCACTAAAAATATTAGAAGTTCTGGATCTGAGAGAAAATTTTCTGGTGCCTTGGATCGAGCCGATTCTGTATCCATCGGGGCCGAAACTCCGCCAGTTTCTGCTGAGTAATAATAGGCTATCGCATTTCTCGCCGAGTATGCTGAGCGATATGAATTACCTCTTAGACGGCAGAGCCAACAATACCGAGTTGAACCTGACGGACAACATCTTCGTGTGCGACTGTAACTCCATGTACGCGACCTACACATGGCTGGAAGTGAACGGGTCGCGCGCCCTACGACAGTACTTCGAGCACCAGCCGTTACGCTGCAGCACGCCTGATCTTTGGGAAGACCGCACCGTCAACGACTTCATCACCTCCACCAACACCGCAAAGTGTCTGCTCTACAACAAGGTCACTAACCTCATGATTCTAATGTGGACCACTCCCACAATAGTTTCAGTGATATTCGTCATTCTCGGAGTTATTGCCCTGATAAGGTACAAAGCCTACGTCAAGTACTGGTTGTTCCTGGCTAAGATGGCGTTGGGTAAACGGCGCTGTTCGCAAGACAGTATAGTGGCGTGCAGTAAGAAGATGTACAAGTACGACGCCTTCGTCTCCTACTGCAACGAAGATCGGGATCTGGTTATGGAGATGGTATCGCACCTCGAGACAGAACCGCCGTATCTTAAACTCTGCGTTTACGAGAGAGATTTCGAGATCGGTTCTTTCATATCTGAATCTATATTCAAAGGTATTAACGATAGTCGATATATAGTGCTTATGGTGAGTGACGCGTTTGCGAGGTCGCATTGGTGTCGCTGGGAGACGCAGGTTGCGGAGATCCACCGCCACTCTCTGGGAGACGGCAGCCTGTGCGACCCGCTAATACTCATTAGAGTAGGTAACCTACAGAACAAAAGTCTCAATCCTACGCTCAAGTACTTGCTGAAGACAAAAATCTATCTGTGTTGGAACGATCGACATACAGAAGACTTTTGGAGACGATTGAGAAATATTTTGGGCAAGAAGTGAAAGTTAATTTAGACTGTAAGAATAATTTAATACTTTACCTTATTTTATAAGATGTAATTTTAAATTGTTCTCAACGCGAGAAATAAATATTTTTGATCTGTTCACAATTAATGAGATAATAATATCGTTTTTCTTTCCCCTTTCCCGTGAAATTGGGTTGGGCAAACATCGTGATCGGTCGAGTGAACCAGAGATTGCTTCACTTGACGCTTTCGTACGCTCTCTCCGTTCATGCCCATCTGGATTACGATTAACTCCATGAGATTCTCAGAGACTTCTCGTCATTGCGTAGTAGAGATATCTATGTGCGTAATAATTGAAACCGCCAACTAAAAATGCATTAGAAACAAAGATTAACAAAAACCACCATGGTTGATGCGTGCGTGAGATAAAACAATTTTATTTCGTGTGATTTTTCTGAACAGACATTCTGCGCGGCGGCAATGCACTGTAAACTGTAGTGGCGATTTATTAATAAAATGTTACACGTGTATACAGATTTTATCACTTACAGCCTGAGTAGGTATAACTAAAGAAATACAAATTTCTTTGTTTTGCCAGTTTTCAAAGGATTTTCGTGAAAAAGTACTAATATCGACATGCATGTATGAAAATTATCATTAACTAGCAGTTATTGAGTTTATTCATTACAAATATACAAAAATACAAATCTTTCCTCTTTATAATATTAGTATAGATATGGCTGACGTAAGCGAAGTGTGCAAGGAACGTAAAAGTCTTTTAACTCTAACTAGGACTACTACTCCTCCGGGAGACAGGCCTAGACCATAGACCACAGACAAGCCCTTCCATGGCATAAAACAGTCCCACTTTCCTTGACAACATTCGAGATCTTATTAGCTACACATTATCGATTATAAAGCATTATACATAGTAATAGTGAAAGTTGTTCATATTGACAAGCCCAACAACGTTTCTAAGACCATTGCTCGGGATCCTTTTACACTCTGATCTAATAGAGATTTAGAATGTACTTTGCAAAATCACGTTATTTTTTTAGGATATCGATATTTTTCTAAATCGAATCTATGTTTTATTTTATCATACTTCTACTCTTTTGAGTGTGTAATCCAGATAAGCGCTGATGTAAAAAACGGGGAAGTGCAATGACTGGGTTATGTCGGACTCTTATCGACTAAAACCCCTCCGATGGCTTTCGATGGTGCGTGACTTATGATTCCGGGATCTTCTAAGAACCACCATCACACTGCGTCCTGCAAGACTCGCCTTTGCTTCGAAAAAACCATCCGGTTATCCTGCTCTTTACCACCAATTATTGGGGGGTTACTTTGAATCACGGGGACACTTTGATCTAAACTTTTTCGAAGCCAAAAAGTGTACATTTCGTATACTTTAGAGTACCTACATTACGAAAAAAAGATCTATTAAATAAAAAAGCAGGTCTTCCTTAAATTAGGCATAGAACATGCATTTCTACACCAGACCTCACAGCAAAGTGCTCCAAGAAAGAAATAACAAGACATATGGAGAGGCCTATGTCCGCGCGAATGGTTGAAACAAGGTATATGTCGTACGATATGTGACATAGCAGCCAATCACAGCGCGTAAGTATTTGTTCTATGTCTTGTCTCTCTTTATAGGGCTGCTGATCAAAGTTTTACTCTCGTGATTAAAGTAAGTTACGGCATCTAACAGTCTACTGGACGACAGGATGGGGCCACAGTACGCTTCTGCTCCCTCTCGAGGGTTGTTATTAGGATTGTCCAGGCTGGGGCGTCCTACCACACCCAGACCCCGTACAGTCGCCTTTTTCGTTACGTAAGGAGGGGCGTTACGTAGGTTTACCGTAGTCCTATTGGCTAAACGGATTTCGAGCAGTAGTATAAGAAACGTTGTCGGGCTCTTCAACTTAATAATTCCGGGGTTTTTTCATTATCAATATCAGAATTCTCGCCATAGTAAAAGGTGCTCATTTTGATGTTTCTAAGACCATTGCTCGGGGTTCACTTACATGCAGTATCTATATTTGGAGGTATGAACTGGCTGAATGACTGAACAGACAAGACCTTACGGTTCCTAATACGGGCCCTTGCGTTGACAAACAAAATTAAAATAAAAAACACAACCTCAATAGTTGCATAGCTAGTCGACTTTCTATCCGTTTTCCTGTTGGTCCTTTAGAAAGTGCTTGCGCAGGATTCGGAAAGGGAAAGTGGCAGTATTTGACGAGTAACAAGTCGCAGGTTTCACCGCCACTTTCTATAATAAGAAGTGCTTAAGGCGATAAAAAATGTATATTTATCGATTCTCGTTTGGTTTTATTGCATTCCTTTTTGCGTTGGACGCGATTCCATTCTCCATATACTCGAGTACCTATAAGGTGTCGGGTAATGAAATTGACTCGACAAAGATGTCGTAAATTGACATAAATATTCAAAAGTTCGAAACGTTTTGGTTTCAGCTACAAAAAAGGTTTCATAATATTTTTTGGGACCGTTGTTGGAAAGTCGCACTAGTAACGCAAATTGACCAGTTCATAATAAACCCCCGAGAGAGTTAGAAAAAAAAAATAGTAGCCCGACCAATTACAACAAAATACAATACATAATATTAAAAAACTACTTAGGTACCTAATTAAGACGCACGCGGCCGCTGTCTCCGCGCAGTTTGCGATTGTTTTGGTGCGGGAGAGAAACCGCCATCTTCATTCAACTTATCGCCGCTGGATAACGGTGAGGCGCGTGCGCAGCTCCCCCGTCTCGCACGCGCGCCTCCCGCGGGCCCTGAGTGCGAGAGGGACAGCTGCAGACAGACTACTACTCGACTGACCTACTCAATAGCACACACTCTTTCCACTGAACAAGCGGAACCTAATTTTTCCATCGTGTGAAACTGCAATGTAACGCGACTATGGACGACTAATAGCGTGAAATAACATAAATTATAAAGATTAATGACTGGGCGGGATTTTTAACGCCGACGGCCGACGTATAATCTATAATGTGCTGTCGCATGGAACACGTGGTGACGGTGAAATGCTCCATCCAGGGAAATTGCGAATAATTTCATTTGATAATACACACGCATACATGATTGGGACATAAGTACTGATGCAACGCGACTACTATACCATAAACAGAAAGTACTTTATTTTCTTAGACGCTGGATGCTCTGATATATCTTGCATGAATATTTATCTAGTGTTCCTAAGTGCTTATTATACTAATTTGACAGTAATAAACGTTCATCTAAGTGAAAGCGTTCGATGACACAAACAACACTGCTTTAGCTCATTCTATTGTAGCCAACGACGCACCTGTAACACCCTCTGACCCACTTATGTGATCACAGCGCTCATATAGCAGTTTCTTCCAAACTGAACTTGACCATCTAGGTGAGAAAACTAATTTGAGAGTAGGCGCATTATTTTCGCAATAAGCGACAGGCAAGAGCACGCTGCTGACCTCATTGGTGATGGCTCGCCGAAATAACCAGATAGTAGTTTGGGCAAGTGCATCATCAGGTGCACCTCTCAATCCTTGGCATTGACAGTGCTAAGGCAGCGTGTTGTGCCAGTAGGCAGCCAGCCGTCGTCGGGAGCGCACGTGTCCACAATGCTACAACACGGCTCCACAGTGAAAGTTCGCTAGAGAACTGCGAAATGCGGCACACGATCGCTTTTCTGTTTGTGGTGAGTGTTAAAAGTGCTAATGGAAGGTGTCTTGTTTCCTTGTGATGTGCGTATGTTGGCGAACATTGTCGCCTCACCGACGAAACATGGATTTGTTTGTTTTGCTTAGATCTTAAGCCTTAAACAGGGGTAAGTGATGAAAAGTTTTTCACAATATCACCTCGTAAAATATGGATGAGTTCCTACCTGAAGTGTAACTATCATATCTACGTGGTTTGATGAGATATAAAGTTACATTTAACACAATGGGGCAATGTTTTATTGTAGAGTTCGCAATTGCGAAGAAAGTTGTGCGATGTTGTGAACATTAGCGCTAAATTCGGCGGTGAGCATGTGCGAGCACGTTACGCCAAATGTATGTCAAGTGGTGGTTGAAATGCGCATAATTTCTAAGTTAATACAAACCGAGAATCTTAATGCGGAAATTGGAAATTTCGAAGAGCCAACAATGCATCCATTACTTATTGTAAACGGAGAAACCATACAGACAACTGTAATTTGTTGACGTTCATGGGGTCTAACAGCCTATCGCATTAGAGTTAATACGCCTCGTAATGTAGGTAGATAACGCAAACCATGAAGTAAGTAGTAAAAGTTCAACGATTTCCTGAGGTAACTACATGGAAGGCAACTTAGACATGCGTTTCGCCCACCCACAGCGTTGTTCAGGTTGACGATCGATCGACAAAACCTGAGGCATCTACTTCCTTATTAGCATATTCGAGCAATTGCGCGCGCGCAAAAACGTCCAGCCTACCTTCCTTTGGGAAACCAGGGCAGTGGAGGTCGGGCGCCGCGTGGGAAGCGGGCCACGCCGCCGCCGCGCCAACGCAAGCATCTCCAATACACGGCTGCTCAACTACTTACACATACAAGCTCAAGTAATCCAACCACCCACTTGCAAATACTTTTCCTCGTTAATACGAAGTGAAACACCAATACGATACTTTTTACAATGAGATTTCACAGCAATGTAATGCCACGAAATTGCAATTGACCTGGAATCCCATAACCAAGGTGTGGTCCATGTTGGTGGGGTGTGAAATTCTCATGCCGCGGCAAATTCAAAAAAGTAAATTGTTGATTGTTAACGGGATTAAATTTCAGTACATTATTTAAGAGATAATTAACTGCGGTCGAATGAGAAATACTCGTGAGGTGGCCGGTGCACTAAACAACCTGAATGTGAATGCAACACACGGAAGCGGTATTTTCTTCATCTTTCGGCAACATTTTATGTTTAAGACTGGTGTGAATAAATCTTCTTTATATATAAAAATGAATTGCTGTTCGTTAGTCTCGCTAAAACTAGAGAACGACTGGACGGAATTGGCTATTTTTGGTCTTGAATTATTCGCGGAAGTCCAGGGAAGGTTTAAAAGGTGTATTTCATCCAATACACGGGGCACAAAGGCGACTTCCTACGGCAAAACAAATGTTTGCCGGGACAGCTAGTAATAAATAAATAAATATTTTCTTACAACACCACACACATTGCCTTCATCCCATGTTAAGTAGCTAAAGCTCTCGTGTTATGGAAATTAGACAACGAAATATATTTATATATATTTTTTTCATTTAAATATATACTTATATAGATAAAACACCCTGACACATCCAACATGTGCTTAAAAGCTCATCACCTAAGCACCTGTTAGCGGTGGAAATCGAACCCACGACCCTACGGAGAAGAGGCAGTTATGCTGACCACTACACCAACGCGCAATGAATGTGAATGCAAACTTTATAGTTTGAGAAATTCAGAATAGTCCTGCAGAAACAGATACCGAGGCAAAATGTAGTGAGGCAACCATATTGATGGTTCCTATTAAGAAAGTAGGATCTACAAAACGGAACATGTTCAGGAGAGAAGATAGAAGTTAGTTTTGGATATTAAAACTAAACTACTTGTGGTACATACTTCAAATTTACAACATCTTATATTCTTTGGTATCTTTACGTGATGAAATATAGGTATAAGTTTATAGATCTTAATATTGACATACTAACGGTGTAGAAAAGTACATATTCCTAAATTTGCACTACCGACATTTTTAATTGGGACCATCGATATTACAACGGAAATGTGCACCAAAATTAGGTTTATAAATGCATTTGCCTATCCCTATTTTCTCTCTCAGAGCGAAGGCAGAATACCAGTTCATGTCACAGGCAACTGTAACATCATGGTTCATTTTCGTTGGACAAATGCAGTTCTGTGGAATCCTGCTACAATGATTTATGGAATTTTTGTGATTATTATTTTTTGTTATCTTATTATGTGTGTTGTATTTGTTTATCGAGAATAAAAGTTATGCCTATGTCCTATTTTATTGTTTGGCTATTACATAATATAGTAGGTACCTACTTTACGTAATTAACCAGAATGATGACGACAAGCGCCGGACTCTCGTACCTTCACAGAGAAACTTCAGAAATGACGTATCATTTGAATAGATAAGTAAGTAGATGCGCTTTGTTTCCCAGTAGAACTTTCACCAGCGTCCACAATATTACGAAATATGGCGTCAACTTTGCCGGCAACATGATAAAAATTGCATCAAGAGAACGTCAACACATAGGTAGTTGTTTGGAAATAATATGGCTTTCCAATAGGTATGTAAGTAAATTATTATTTATCTATAGGTTCCGTGAATGAGAAAATGAAAATAGAGTCAAAGATTTGGGACTATATATATGAAACAAAATCTACGATTGATAGTGTTCTCACAAATAATAAAGTAATAAAAAAATGGTCAGCTACAAAAAATACACTTCTAAGATAAAGATTGCAAACTACCCTTTAGGAATCAATTTAATCAAAAGATGTATAAAAAGACATAATTATTAAGAGTTACGCTCTGTTATAATTTTCCACAATCTCATCGTATTGGAGAGCTATTTGAATCTAGAGACGATCAATTTCGACACAAAGTATAGAGTTGCGCTTCTTTAAAATTTTAAATATGACTACGCTACTTTTTGCGCGTTTCCAAATCGTTTCTAGTTTTATTAAACAAAAACAATAGTACAATATTTATATTACAATCTTCCAATTATTTGAAAAGTCTCTTTTATCGATTTATTGTTGGTAGATTGGCCAGAAGTTGAAAACAGACGGAGTGATTGTAAGGATGTTGACGGAGAAATTGTAAGGGTGTTGGTGATTAGATATAGTTAGTCGAAAATCAAATGATATTAATCGCTCTAGGATAGTTACAGAAAGCCAGCGCAGCGGCGACCGGCGCCGGTATCTAAATCTGTTAGGTAAAATCTGTCGGCGCAAGCAAATTTTCAATACAATGACCAATCGGTGATCTCAAGAGACGTGCGCGTCTACTTTGCAACTAAGCACACGTTTTGTTGACTCCATATCTTTGTACATCTCTGTCTTCTGCATACTCTCCCCCTTCTGGGGTATTGACGACCATATTCCGGACACTAAGCGTCGAGTCTTCGACGCGTCTTCATATGTTTCCAGGCTTCACGTGTTCTTTGTGCTGTATGCCAGCGATTAGCAAAATCACGCAAGCGTTTAAAGTTCCCTCGGCTTACCAGGTCACTGAAGTATATTGGCTCTAGCTCGGTCCACTCCAGTTTATCAAGCATATCATTCCATTTAAATACATGATTAATTAATATGAGAGCGTCTGTAGTCCAGTTGGTCGTATACTTGACTTGTAAG
>SJJU01015058.1:0-12438 GCA_012932125.1 Conopomorpha cramerella
TATAAAAATTAATTGCTGTTCGTTAGTCTCGCTAAAACTCGAGAACGGCTGGACCGATTTGGCTAACTTGAATTATTCGTAGAAGTCCAGGGAAGGTTTAAAAGGTGTATTTATTCCAATGCACGAGGTACAAATCTCCCTAAGGCAAAATAAATGTTTGCCGGGACAGCTAGTCATTGATATAAATTATTGTATGAATGCAATACTGGAGTCATTGCTGACAAGCGTCTTTTGGCGTGAACATAAACGTATTTCCGCCATTACGGCGAGCTACTACTAGAAAATTACAGGATTACCATGCATGTTTACGTCTTGTGATAATATGGATCCATCCGACGATTTTTACGACGGTCCGGTTCGACTCCCACCGCTGAAGACTTAGTGGTAAGCCGAGGCATTTGTTGGTACGTCCGGGTTTCATAATATTATTTAATAAAACATTATCAGTCTCTGACACCCATAGGAAAAAATATGGGTATCCCATTTTGGAGTCAGATAAATGTGTGTCAAATGTCATATTATCCATATCCATAAAAGATCCCTGTCGGAATTTACGTAGCTATAGTATGTTATTAAGCAGTGGGTTAGCATCGAGCATGTGTTCTAGTCGGTGGTGGTGACAAGCGGTCCGGCACCGGGCGCGCCGCCGCCGCCGCAGAAGGTGGTCGTGGTGGGGGTGCCGCCGGGGCAGGCCGGCGCCGGCATCAGTCAGGTATGTTACGGTTTCTAAATGTGTTTTTAACCTGAGATACAAATAGGCAAGAAGACGCTACTTACGCTTGATTCTTAGTGAAAATTAGGCAATCTGAGAAGTGATTCAGCCCGCGGTCGTCGTGCACTTGTGGTCGTGTTTATAACAAAAAGTCTGATGAACAACTGATATCTGTCAACTGAGCATTCAAAGGGTGTCCTCCCCTCCGGAATCGACAGACCTTATGAAATAATACGTTTTGAGTATTTCATGAGGTCATTCACTCATTCTTAGCGATGCTGAACGAGGCACGATTATCATCATTTTATCTAGTGTAACCTAAGCATAATCATGAATCAGATGATAGCTCTCAGTACTGAACAGACCTTATTAAGCATCGCTGAAAATGAGTGAGTGTCATCTGGACCAGGAACAATGTGTTGCCTATCCCGATGTATGGGAAGTGTATAATTGACTATATTTTCTGGCTATAGGCACATGATTGATTACGTAGGTATTATTTGTATCGGTGTTATTCCGTTGGTTGACCGATAAATTTATTGTTTGAAACACTTAGATGGGTTTACCTTATCAGTTATAACATTATTACAATAGAGAGTATCTATTGATTCATTTATGTATTAGTGTTTTTAGTTTATGAGCATATGAAGTACTTAATTACGTACTATTCATTTTTAATATGTATGAGACACTTCCACAATGTAAAGCGTAGAAGGATCCCACAAATAGTAATTGTTATATTAGTTTATTTTCCTTCCCGTGGGAATGTTGGTATAGAATATAGCCTATGTTACTCATGGATAATGTAGCATTCTAATGACGAAATTATCAAAATCAGTCTGGTAGTTTTCCATTGTTATATTAAAAAAGTATATTTTATTTTCCTATTTCATCATCTATTACTTGACTGTTAAGCATGCCTAAACATGTTGTATGTAATATTTCACTATATTCTCTTTAATATATTTTTAAAAGAAAAACAGTAGGTACATTAAAAAACAATTACGACATTTATTCCCAAAGACAGTACTTGCTAAGAAAATGCCCACTGTTCATCAAGCGTATTTAACCCAAGCGCCAAACGGTTACAAACGATACTTTTATCACCATTTCTGTGTAACTGATACATTTCATAAATGCCGGTTTCCGAATTCAGTGTATCCTGAACGCAAAACACGACCCTATTTCGATGTAAGTACATATACATGTATATCTCGAAGGTGAAAGGGGTCTTCGGACAATTTGCTAAACAAGCTAGCCTCCCCTACATTTCCTACACCCTCTTGAACGGGTGGGTCTCATTATTACCAATAAGAATAATTATTGATAGCAATACTACATTTCTAACTATTACTATTGCGACGAATAAAGAAATATTTTTTTATTCGTAATCGTGAAAAAAAAAGAATATTCGCAGAATGGCCCTGAGTGACTTATTTACGAATATTTGTAATTTGCTCGTAATGTCTTTGGTCACTTTCCACGATTCACAGCCATACAAAGGCACATACTTGACTAAGGACTCAAAGAGAGAGAGTTTTACGCAACGGGAGAGAATGTTTGACTTCCAGACTGGGCGGAGTTGGGGGTCGAATGCTGCTTTTGCCTTCTTTATTCTTGACTCGATGTCGCGTTCTGCACCGCCGGTTGTTGTTAGGATGCTACCAAGATAGCAGAACGAAGTCACAGAGTTTAAGGGATTGTTGTTTAGAGACACAGCTTCTGAATTTTTGGAGGAGACTCTCATATCGACAGTTTTTAGGGTACTGATACGCAATTCTATTTGCATTGCTACATCTTGGAGTGCTGACAGTTTACTCCTCAATTGGTCTATCGTTGGCGAAATCAATACTATGTCGTCTGCGTAGTCCAGGTCCTCTTAAAGTCCCACCATGGCAATCCTCTAGCCTATTTTACAACATCCCTCATGACGTCATCGAGCAGAATAATGTACCGCAACGGAGACAGAAGACACCCCTGCTTGACGCCCGCAGTGTTGAAAATAGGTGAGATAAGTGCACGTCCATGCACCACCCTGCAGTTACTTCCTAAGTAGAGGGCCTTGATGAGCCGGATAATTTTTGACGGCACTCCCCTACAACTCAGGCTTGACCACAGCGCATTCCAGTCCACGTTGTCAAAGGCCTTTTCAAAGGCCAAATATACTTCGGACTGCCACTCAACACACTGCTTGATTATGATGCGCAAGGTATACACGTGGGCGGAGCTGGATAGTCCAGGGCGGAAACCGGCTTGCTCTAGTCGCAGAGTCTTCTCGATTAGGGTAGACAAACAGTTCAGTAACCACTTCGCTAACATTTTTGCTGCAGAGGGCAGCAAAGTTATCCCGCGCCAGTTGTCGCACTCCGACAGGTCACCCATTTTGGACACTTTCACGAGAAGTCCCTCTTTCCATTGCGTCGGAACAGTTTCGGTCTGAATCAAATCCTGAACAACAGGGGGTGACTCTCCTCTGTGCAGCGGAATTTGCTCGTTCAGCGAGTTCATCTGCTACATGGCGGCGATAGCGGCGGGCAAGTCGTCTGATACGGTTTCGTGGGGCTCCTTCAGCCAAGGATTTGCTCAATTGCTTGCCTTAGTTCGTCCGACATCCATATCCGCCTCTTATTCGACACGAAGCTAAGTATTAGCTCGCCAGGGCGCCAGTGAAGGCAGAGCAGTTCGAACTTACTATGGAGGCTCATGCTAAAAGCTTCCCTGCAAGCGTCCTTCAGTTTGCCCACGTCGAACTTCCTGTTTGTTCCTTCTGACTTCTTTCGAATGGCAGCAATTTTGAGGCGTAACTCTCCCAGCACCAGGTGGTGGTCGCTGTCTATGTCCGCACCGCGCTTACTCCGGACGTCCAGCAGAGAGGCGCGCCAGTTCCGTGATGTTTTGATGTGTTCGATTTGGTTACGGGTGACTTTATCAGGCGATATCCAAGTTTCCTTATCACACTCCCTGTGTTTAAATATTGTACCGGAGAGTTCTTCGTTTTCGTTTATAGCTCCGGCGACTCCAAAACGGTCCTAGTTATACCATACCACCCATCTTAGCGTTGAAGTCACCCATAACAATCACAATATCCTGTTTCCTGGCGGATCCCAATGTGGACTGCAGGTGCTCGTAAAATAGTGCTTTGCATTCTGGAGTGGATGTGTTCATCGGGGCGTAGCACTGCACGACGGTTATTTTGCGAACGCGAGATGTGAAATGGGCGGGAATGATGCGCTCGGATATCGGTTTCCAGTGAAGTAGGCTGCTCTTTGCACTGCGACTGAGCAGAAAACCGACTCCATACTCGCGGCTGGCATTCTCATCTTCTTTACCGGAGTAGAGAAAGGTGTGCCCCGATTCAGTAGTTTCACCAAATCCATTCCATCTGACCTCACTGAGGCCAAGTATTTGGATGCCGTACTCGTCCATGACTTTGGCTACCTGCGGCAGCCTCTCGGGCCTGGTCATTGTACGAACATTCCAACATCCAATTCGGGTACGTATTTTCGCGCCAAATGTCGTCGTTTTGGGGTATCCGTGTTCTTTATATTTGCAAGAATTCTTAATTGGTGGTCAAGGTGTTTAGCCCACAGCACTCCGATCACGGTGTTAGGGCTGCTATCCTTGCGTCCCTGCCTGCAGAGCTAGACTTTTAGGGGGAACGCCAAGGCTCCTAGTAGCATGTGGTTTTGTTTCGGAGTGACCTTCTCTGGCCTGGTGGTCCACGGGATCTATTTTATTTAATTCCTGCCCTGTTACAGAAAGGTAAAAACGGGCTTTCCCCTCTCCGCCACCTGGAGACGCGTTTCCTAGGAATGAGGCTCTTCCGAAAGCCCTGGTTATAGTAATATCAACATAAGAGTTATGTAATGGACATGCTCGCGAATGAACGCGCCCATTACCTACTAGTCGCCCTTACGATTTTTTAAAGTTCACCTCGTCTGCCATCATCAAAATCTAATATCCGTATAATGGGACCACCTTTGAGATATCTTCTTGCCAACAAAAAAAAAATCGTCAAAATCGGTTCATAAACAACGAAGGTATCCGCGCACAAACATAAAAAGTCAGATGTACGATCAAATTGAGTATCGTCTTTTTTTAAAGTCGCGAAAAGGCACACTAATTGTACTCTTACTGTGCCGATGTAAAATACAGCATTCGTGGTCTGGCCGCGCTAACTTGAGTTGAAAACCTTAAGGGAAAATCTGTGGCAGAGTATCAGGTGTTAGATGTTTCCTAGGCGTTTTACTGTCGATACCTTAGCCGAGTGCTACCTGCTAACACATAAAACAGCTCAGATGCAATAACTGACCGCGTCCCTTGTTACTTAACTGTGGCGATCGATCGAACGCAGAAAAATATTATTAATGCACTTGAATGAACAAGAGTTTGAATGAAAATATAATTAGAACTTATCCCGCCACATTAGATTAAAAAAGCTTTGATATGGGGACACCCCTTAGATATCCCTCTAACTAACGTGTCCGAAATTAAAAGGTATAAAAAGGTGAATGATATTTTAAACGATTCATTTATGTACAGCAAGCACAACGAGTTGTTTATTGCATCGCCGTGACACTTATTCAATAGAAGCGTTTGATAGAGCGGCACCATTGACTGATGTCTTATTTATAACGTGACACAATGTGGGTTAAGAAGTCACCTCCTTGACATATTATAGGTATGAATGGTTTGACGAGGTAGGCACTGTTAGGGGATATCGTTGGTACTTTGTAAAACGTAGGCAGGTAGCTACGTGAAGTTTTTAGCTGTAAAATCAGTTCATAAATGATAGAGTTATTCGCGAACAAACATAAAAACTAGCATATAAACGGTCGAATTGGGATTTTTATTGAAGTCGCTTAATAAATGAACAGTGTTAAAAGTTGCTAAAATATTAGTAAAGATTTAAATGTAAAAAGGAATCTGATAGTACCCTACCCTACCCCTAATACTACTACCTCTACTACATCAATAGAGTAGTTAAATATGCAGAAGTGCTATCAAGGGCTTCCGGAGCAACACACCTATATCCTTCTAACTTCTTGTTCCCTAGGCGCCAGTGTCCGTGGTGTCGAAACCAGTGTTCGCCCGCGGAGGCACCCCCCAGCAGCAGCAGCAGCCACCGCCGCCCGAGCTCGACGATCTGTCCCACCTCGCTTGACTCCACTGAACTTCTGGACGTGGAATCCAGAAGTACTACACTGCACTCTATATAATAGTCCTAATATTGTTATACATATAACCATTAGCTTTAAGAATGTACTTAACGGCCGGTTATTTTGTACTTGCATCTAAGTGTTTTGTAAGACACTAGAGACTGTTAGATATACAAAATAACAAGCTGTCAAATATATTCTAAAAGATAATGTAGATACATAGATTAACGTCTATAATCGTCCTAATGGAATGTACAAAATCTTTGGGATCGGATCTTTTAGCTTAATCATTTCGGATGGATAAGTGAAGATCTATAGCACTTATCGCACAATGTGATTATTTGTATCTTAAGGGAGTAGTGTGTTTGGTAAAATGTATCGAAGATTTGACTGTAGCGATCATACTTACGTCGTATAGAAAAGTAATCAATGTTTAATAAGTCTATACAATATTTCAAGCAAGCACTCAGTTGTAAGTACCTACGTATATTATTGTTGTAAGTCTGTGTATGAATCTGAACTTAAATCAGCCTGATTTCGAAATCCTCCAAAAAGTAACTAAGTAGAGTTAGGCAAATGTTGTACACTGTACGTATGTCCCTATGTTGGTACATTATTCATGTGTAACCATCTAAGATCAACCTAAAAATATATTGTAAAATTATTTGGCATGAAACAAAAAATATGGACATTTTCACGCATATAATAATTTACTGGCTATTCAATATTATTAAATAACATAAGATAGTTTATGTATTAAAAATATCTAAAGTAATACAGTTTATGTTTAGCATGAATGTGTTTTATTTGGACGAGTTCGCTATGTGGTAAATTAGATACGCAGTAACAATGTTACAAAGCAAGGGTTCGCCGGTTCCGCGGCATGTGAACGGGTAACTAAGCATCCAAATCGCGCATAATAGACACAATGCCCTACAATGAGCGAATGCCCACTCGACTGAATTGATAAGTGGGATGTGCCGACGGGGAGGCGCGCGAATGCCCGCCCGCCAATACACAGAATAGTTTGTGCAGATGGGACACTGTGAAACTATCGGCGAGATGTGCTCAGTGAGGACAATTTTGACGTGTTCCGTTGATCCCAACTTGATGGTTTTTTTTCTATTCTCCCACGTAAAAACGTAACGTCCTTTAGGACATGTGATTATGTAAAGTGATAGTGAAAGTGATAGTGTTCTCTCTTAGCAGAACATTTGCAGACATGGCTTCTATAGAGGACTCAGACCAAAAACCAACTAGACTTGCAACCCAAAACTGACGACTAGAATAAAACGAGACAACAATAAGAAAAACATGCCGGAGATTGATTTACTGTCTAGTAGCAGGGTATAATAGAAGTTCATCGTTTTCTATACATTTTGGTGGAGAAAGACATACACATACTGAATATGCTACGTAACTTGCAAGTCTAGTTATGTTTGGGGATTGGGGGGATCGTTATGTTATGTCCGTTTGCTAGATCACTTTTAGTCTGACATAGTAAAGGTCTGAGATAGATGGTCAGTCAACCTTCTAATAATGGCTTTCACACGACGCATGTAAGTACGTACACGTTGTAGTTTCATACTAAGTATATAGTCTAAGTTGACACATTTCATTTAGCCATGTTTCAGACCGTCAGATAATAATTTATTTCAAAGAAAATAGGCTATAGATTTATATTACATACCGTCAGCGAAAATTGGTAAAAACATTTCGTTCCTAAGAAATGAAACTACACACATCAAAAGTGTATAGGGATCAAGAACATTATTAGCTCTAAAAAGAATCTAAGTTATATAAATCACATCTAATCTTCTGGATTGGTCTCCTACCTAATTCCCCATGCCTGTATCAATGACTTACCACCACATTTTGAATAAATTATGAATGAATTCAGTTTTTGTAAAATATATTCTTGATTGCAATCTTCTAAAATGTACTTGATCCCTAGACACGTTTGATGTGTGTATCTATATGTGTGTGTCTATATTATATGATTTGTTGTCTTCACAGCGTGAATAATCCGATTAACAAACAACTTATACAACACTATTCTTTACCCATACATTAAAAAAATCACACACATGCGTGTTCCATTTTTGGTCACGTTTTCAAGAGATGATAGTTCTTCTTGTACATTCCATTTCTATGTTTCTACATCGAAGTCTACTGTTTCTGTAGCCCTACTAAGTCCATTTCAGTTGGTGTCAATGCTTAGGGCATGAAAGAAATCGACTTCTGTTGAAATAAAATTCGGTTTAAAAGGGTATTTCCGGTTCTCTCTATAGTAAAAAATTACCTACTTAATATGATTAAGGTAGGTATTATATTGTGTAAACCGAACACATAATAACATGCAGGAATTTTGGGATAAAATATAGCCCATGTCATTGTGTTATTCCGATGTAGGTAAGTAAGCGATATTATTGCAAAGTCTCATTAAAATCTGTCCAGTAGTTTTCGCGTAAAAGAGAAACAAAGTTCCGCGTTATAACTAGACTACTAATTTATATGTTCCATTCTGTAGCACAAGTAGTGTTTGTCAGGTTCAGGCGTAGCTGCGAGGTTTCTCTGACCAGTGTCCGCGCGGATCTCCGCCGCGGACTCGCCACCCGCCATTCGCTCGACACCGCGACACGCGAGCGCTCGGCCCTCATCCGCTCGCACGCAAACGCGTATCAAAAGTTTTCCCGCCGAAACACGCAATTGACCATATTTTTTTTAATTTCAATTTACCATAGAGTTAATTCTCTTATTTTTTTCAAATATGTTCTTGGTGATTTAAAGCGAAATTTTGTGTTCAGTGATGCGCTCTATTGCTGGATTTTCCTTGGTTTTATTTTTTGTGTTCCTGCCTAGTTCTGAAGCTATCCGATGGCTGTGAGTATAAGTTATTAATATCCATAACGAATATTGCCTTATTACATTATCTGAGACTGGGACTGATTTATAGGCTACTGAATATGTACAAACTAAATAGCGCTCTTCCTTACGATACACAACATACTCTTAACTTCAGCGTGTGGTTTAGAAGGACCACTATGTTATAATAATTATAAAGAATTATTATTTAGAAAATTATGTTAAGACTATAGGAAATGGAGCAAACCCATTAAAAATATTCTACCTACCTAAGACTAATGATAGAGGAAAGCGTTTGTATTTTTCTTTGTTGATTCAACGATTTTAATCACCATTAATCGATTATTACTCCACTGAACAATGTCATCTTCTTACTAAGAGTTAACATAGTGACATTTATTATATATATCCGAACACTTTTTCATCGATACTCTCGCTAGGTAATCAATACGATACTATTTAATTTTAGGTAATCAATACCGACATAACTTTAGTAGATATGCAAGTCTTTTAACAAAGAAGCTAAGCATGCATAAGCATAACAAGCAAATATATAAAGTAAGTAGGTATTTTAAGCACCGTATATCTAATTACACAAACATAGGACAGTAACTCAAATACGATCTTAAAATTAAGAAAAGGTTTTGTTACTTTATAGCAAAGCTATCAAATAAACTGATTTTTTGTACCTATTTTTTTGTTTCCAAAAATACGGTAAGTTACAGTTCCTTGAATGGTTTGACCCACTCCAACATATTAGGGGTTATGATGTTATCTTTGGAATTAAAGTGAAGAACGTATTTATTTTCTCAGATGAACTGTGGATCGTAGATATGTCGCCTGCATTGTCTTAATAACACCCAATTAATTTTCTATCAAGTTCAAGCTGACTACTAAAATACACCTTCCTATCTTTCATTCTAGTTGTGTACTGATTTCGAAGATTGGTCAGCAGTTTGTCGCTTTGGCAAGGGTCACAGTTCCCATCCCCCGCAGCAGGTGCACCTTTAGTAATCCTTTAGTTAACGATCAATTACGGATGTAGGTTACAATGCCCTTATTAAACATTTGAATATATTATGTACTTGATTTTCCATTGAAACTGAGGAAAATAGCGTACCTTTAGAATATCGATACACCAAATTGAACATCCGAATAATTAGTACCTATCTGATATCAAGCTGGACAACTTAATTTTACGTAAAGCTTTTCGTAGGTAAGTAGGTAGTTTTTTTAGAAAGGCTTCTTAGCGTAAATGTATTTGGTTGTGAAGAAACTCTACGATATTGTTGCTTTAGACCATGCCTATTTTATTTACCTTTACGAACATCACATGATAGAAAGTGCGAAACGAATGTCATATCCCACCTGGTCTAAATATGTGTGTGTTAGTTGTCGTTATGAGGTTGGTACCGGTATCGCAGCCAACGGATCTACACATCTTCTGGTTTCAGCAGCAGCGAGCGTAGTGTCGATACGTAGAATTACCTTTTATTATTACTATTCTATTGGATCCCACTGCAAAGGGCTCTCTTCCCTTTCTCCATTCTTCCAGGTTCGGGAAGAGTTAACGACATAGAAAAAATAATTTATTGGTTCACGCAACCGGTGTTGGAAGCGACAACTTCTTTGGAGGGTAGTCACTCTAGTCAAGACCCTTCTGTTCCCTTAAGCCGCTACAACTCTATAGTAGGCATCTACCATAAGTCATAGCATTTATTCTTGATTTCATGTCCGTAACAAAGTCAAATTGGGCACTTAGGTCAACTCCTATATAATCACGGAGTAAAACAACGGCACCTGAACCTACGACTTGTCCACGTTTTGAATCATATTGGTTTATTCTATTTTATTTACCATACTTCAGGCAAGAAAAAGACAAAGGAAAATGTCGTATGTATATTTTGTTTATGTTAGTAATTTATTTTATTTACTTGTTGTACTAACAGCAGAAAATTCCCTCCATTACTTATTAATTATGCAATACCTGAATTATAAAAGTAAGCAGTTAACTTCTTACCTAGATATTTAATGACAGATTATCAAAGGTAGACGGAGTATCGTATACTTACCTAGTAGGTACCTATTAGTTCAGTAATCGTATTTGCTGGATTTATAGAGACATGGATTGTAACAAACCCTAGTATGTAGTTCACGTGACATAATATCTATACTACTAATTATAAACAATTACACGATGCTTAAAAGTCAGTTGTAATTTCGAAAGGTAATCGTAAGTTGTGACATACACCTGACATGTCTATTTGTCTTCGTACCACAATGGGTATCTTGGTCAAAGCCTAGCTAAGAAACGCTATTACGATAAAAAACAATTTGAGAAAATCAGTATACCTACCAAAAGTGTGAATGAATCTGTCTACTTTACGTCACGTAATGGAAAATACTTATATGAATGAATTAAAACCCGGAAATCATGTAGATGAAGGGAAAGGGCTATGTCAGGACCGTGACAAATGGAGATCTGTAATCTCTGTCTACCGCTCTGAGAGGCAAGCGTGAAGTATATGTATGTTTCAATTAAAAGATGCGCAGTGTTTTAGTATAGGTAAGTAAGTATAGTTTTCCTTCAACCCATGTAATACTTGTCAACATTCTCTCTATAAAATGTTATCTGCGACAATAAAGAAGATCAAATGCCATTTTCCTGTCTGCAAGTTTTCCTTTATTGAATCAAATTACAAAAACGTCTATAATTACATTGTTATGTCGCATTAGAATGCGCAATTATTCCTCTGTCAAATAGGTATTCGTGGGCCAAGTGGCGGTAAAACGGGACCCTACTGTGGTTCCCTAATTGAACATTGTACTAATGAGCGTTGTTCATCGCACAACCACAATTATACACCCTCGAGATTATTACCGGAAATATGCGGCAATGTTCCCGGTAAAGCCTGTTAGGTTTCAGACTAAAACGTTCGCGTTGCATACCGGTAACCATCGATCCGTACCCGGAACAATTCCGATAATTACTTCATAATTACGACGGGATCACGCTTAAACTAGAAATTGTAGGTACGTGGAAACTGTAGAAACCTGAGCGTTGCTATGGTATGATCTTGTGATGTAAGTACAGTTCATGTATTTACTGTTTGTCGATGAAACTGAGGTCGTGTGGTGATGGCGAATACAATGCATGTGTCACCACCCCAGCTCAACATTTCCTGTCTTGGGGGTCGTACGATGCGACCGAGCAGCGCTCTCTGCGAGTTAAACCACACTACGATCGTCAACCCGCTTGCCAAGCGTAGCGATTATTCGCCCCAACGACCCCCGTCCAGAAGTGGACGTCATGGGGCATGGTGATGAAGCTAAACTCAAACCACGACAAGACGAGTTCGGTGGTGGGAGGCGGGTGTTTTCCTTTACAGTGAGCGCGTTGCGATACATTCTAATTAGTAGGTAGGTACACGTAATTAGGCACAATCTAACATTCAACTGTCTGAAAATCGTGTGAGTCAACCACTAGGCTCACATACAAGTGGTAATCATTGTACACAAACCGATATACCTAAATGTTATGTAATGTACGTTTCCCACCCTGTGTATATCACTACGGTGGTCATTGCTGTAAAATGACAGTAGTTTTATATAAGTTTTACGTATGCCGTAAGTTATTTCCATATTTAGTAGGAATAGATCATACTGGCTACGTAAGGAATCGTAAAAAGTATCTGTACTATA
>SJJU01015059.1:0-10412 GCA_012932125.1 Conopomorpha cramerella
AATCTGTGGAAACAGTTAATTTAAAAAAAATATTACTATGTTATATATATATATACTGCCGTGATTTTTAAAAAGGCCGTCATCTAACAATATTCACTTTCGAGATAATCGCAAAAGCATTTTCCATTTTAGTAAATTAATTGTATTACTTGATAACGATTTGACTGCTTTTCATGAACATAATATTTCAGGAACTAGAAGGAATAGGACCATTCCGATTAAATAGGAACACGCATCTTTTCCTGATCTCATACAGCTAAATAACCCAACATCGGTGATATGTCAGAAAACTGCCTTTTTAGAAATCACGGCAGTATATACGTATATATCACACAGATGATTAAACCTATTTATCCTAGGCAAGATGGACAACTTTATTACAGGTACATAATACAACTAAGTAAACTTTTATGATTAGGGTTTTTATTATAATGTTAAGGATTAGTAACAACAAAGGAAGTACATTAAACTCTAGTCCTATCTCATTCCAAATATTACCTGACAGACAGTGAAACATCAGTAAATAGGTAACTAGTATTTTTGATGAATTGTATGATTAGGCCAAATAATATGCTAGTTGCTTAAAGCGCTAGTAAACATACTCAAACTGTAGCTAGTCTAGTGACTAGCTACACAGTTTTTTTAAGTTACAAAATTCATATTTTTTTCAAACTGAACCCAACATTTGACACGTATAAAATATGGGTTAATATGATCAAACAGATTAAGCAACGGGGAAATTGTCAAGCAAATTGGCGCAGAGTACGTAATCGTGCGTAACCCTTGCGTGCGCTGCGTAAATGTAATGTAAATAAAGTAATGTAGGTAAATTATGGTTCGGGGTGATATTCCCCGACAGGTTGAGTTACGATCCGCATATATGTACCTACTTACGATCGATTCTTCGAATCCACACACAGATTTAGGACTTGTATACACTGAGAAGCACAATATATCTGTAGCTGAAAAGATCAAAATAAGTAGCTCTGCATCTTTAGCTTTAGGTATGATCAAGTAAAATTTATTGATCATGCTAATATAGTGCATGCAAATGTTTGCGAAATGTAAATAATGTGTGATGCGGCTGTGTTTGTTCCACGGATAAAACTGCCGAACGAATTTGAACGAAACTTAATGGCATTGTAGATAAGGGCAAATCCATAAATTATCCCTCGGGAACGACGTGGGCAACACATTAGCGCACAACTAGTACCCCAATCAACACGGAAGAATTAGAGACAGATTAACATCATTTTAAAGACCAGGACAATATGAATGTATCGCAACTAAAATTACGCGCGTTAGTCGTCCATTGGATCTTCAGCGAATCACAGCGCTCAAGACCCAGCACCATTCAAGCACTGGCCTATTATAATTAATTTAAAAGCGATGAAGGAAATCACAAGCGAATTAGCCCGTGCGTTTTATTCCAATTGTCCAGTTTCAGTACAAACGCGGTCGTAAATCGACGCAGGCGGCGGCTGCGGTTCGACGAGAATACGGGACGTTGGTGCAATTTTCGTTGCCACGTAGAAATAGTATCTTGCTCTCCCGCTCATAGCCAAGCGCGGTGATAGAGAAATAAAGATACGTTTCGGTCATGACGTTGCGACTACGCTCAGGATAAATATCAGAATAAGTGTACCTAGAACAGAGCCGGCGCGAACGCTCACACCTACATAACTATGCAGTACAGCGACGATAATAAAATAATTCGACACGATGATCGTTCATTCTCAACTGTGACACAGAACACATAACAGTATTATCCAAATGGTCACGACGACGGCGAGACCTACATTCCGAACAGCTCTGTTTATATGTGCGCGAGCGCCTACATGTTTGTGGTCATAAATCGTAATAAAAACATAAAGCCGTAAATATACAGTAATCCATTCACTATTCTAGACTTTTTTTTTTGACGCTAATAACGAGAATTAAAATACGACCTTTATTCTAAAGCTTAGCAATATTATTAAGACTTGTAAGCGCAAAGCATTTTAATACAGTATTTCGTGAATATATAATATTATCATTTAATCGCAAGCATTTGACCTTAATGTTATTAGCGGACGTTGATGATCCAAAAAAAAAAAAAACACCTTATCAAAAAAAAAACACGGCCTAAAATTATGACCGTGTTGCTAGTCTAGTATTCACGAGCCGGGTGTTAACCTCGACTGTCCGTACATTCTCAAATATTTGAATATAAATAGCTTAGTGATGATAATGTTGCTAGGAAACGTCATTGTGTCCTGTTATATTATTTGTTGCGAACAAAAATAAGCGCGAACGAAATCGAAAATTTTCGGCACTCCACGACAGTACCTTGTGATAAATATACATGTATATAATAGATAGGTACATACACATGCGATCAAATAAATTGACGACGGCAATTGATGGAAATAATATAAATACTCTGTTGTTGATAAACACAGAACCTGAGTAGTGTGGAAATCGCACCTCACTAAAAACACATGTACCATTACCTACGCCAAAGCATAAAATCCATACAGCTAATGATAAAAGTAACAAAGTGTCTCAAGACAAGAAAAGTTGACAAAAATATATTACATTATTACTATGTTTGTGTGGTGATAAGTGTGGTGGCGTACGTGACGGGTTCGCGTCCAGCTCCCAAGGACGCGGCGAGTACAACAGCGTTTAGGATAAAACGTAAATATAGACGATTTTTTTTTTTTTTTCGTTGGCACACTTAGTATAGGATCACAGAGAAGACTCATGTTTACTACGGCGCAGCTGGAAGCCGGGCATCGCAGCCACATGTGAATTGTAAACACTGAATACCAACTCGAGATACGTCGTGTTTGAGGTTATGTTTATTGGCATGACAGAGCGCGTAGCGTGCGTCCGAATCGCTCGCCTGATCGGCACCGACTGACTGGCTCGAGCGATTGCCAGCAGCGAGTCGACCGACTATCGGCACGCTGCCTCCGATGCCATGGGACGCAAGTCATTGCACGTAGGTGTAGGTAGCGTAGTCGCTGCGGTGCTACAACCTCCAATATCAAAATCCGCCTCGTTGCTGATGATGCACCTCAAACAGGTGCAAATATAAATTGTCAATATATGATGTCAGTAACTACCTACTATAATATACTATTGAAACTTTGATCAGAACAGCTACATTCCTAATACAAAACGTGATTTAGGTACATGTTGTCGTTTAATCTTCCGTGTTAAGTCATTTTAGCGTTTCCAATGGAAACAACGCTTGAGTGAAACCAAACCTAAATAAACAAACACTACTTCTGCCACTAATCTCTAAAAACCAGCTATGATCGACAAACATTTTTAACCTTGTTAAAGTTCGTTCTGCTCTTGAAAACTTTTGCATTTTATGTAAAATAGGTCTTAAATCAAATATCCGCTGACCTAATTCTAACGCACGTCGCGGCGTTTAATCATTTTCTTTTCATTATTGGATTATGTAGATATTTTATGAAGAAGATTTAATCGGTGGTATATGATCGTTTGTATGGTTTCCTTTGAATATTCATCAAAGAATTGAAACGATTCAGAACTCTTTAGGAAAGCTTAAAGTAACAAACTTTTATATATATACAAACTTTTTTTTACCCATTGACTTGGTTCACCAAGTAAAAAAAAGTTGGACCTGGATTTTTTTCCAAAACGTTCCAGTTGTTTCGATAATTAATTCGAACAAACTAAGATACTCTCTTTTTGATATAATAACATACCAGTGGCGTGAACTGGCTTTTATGACAAGGTAGGCAGTAATCGCCAAGGATCGACACCTATGTACCTATAGGTAACTAGTCTTTACCTTTCTGCTCACCCACAAAACACAGGAATTTCGTCAGCCTATGTCGTGAGTACAAGAAAACAAGATCTAGCAATAACTCTATTATTAGGTCGGGTAGCCAAAATAGTAAGGTAGGCAGTATTTTCTTGCCTATATAGTGTGCACGCCACTGCTACATACACAATTATACACTTCACGCCTTTTAATCCCAAAGCTGAGGTACGCAGAGGCAGAGATTATTAGTACATACTCAGTCAGAAATTAATTATAAACGGGATATTAATTAAGAGGCAAGCCCTGGTCTATACGAGGTGCAACTAGAGCAGCCCTATTTCATATGATACTAGAAATGATATAAGCTCGATCTAGTATGTACAGTCGGTCAAAAAAAAGTTTGCTATTCATTTTAATGACACTTCTTGTGTCAGTAAAACATCATTAAGGTAGAGTTGTGACCAGTGAAAAACGTATCCTAACCTCTATTGACATTCACATACATTTGAACTTTAGTGTGGTAGGCCAAATTTTTGGTCGACTGTATATATATACATTTTAAACGTCTATTATATACGTCTATTATATACGTCTATATATATAAGTATATACAATGTATGTGACGGTATAAACGTGTGTTGTTTTTTTTTATGTATTTCATGCATTTGTAAATTATAAATTGTTAGACAGTACGAATAAAATATAGGCTTCTCTTCACCATGACGAATTTTAAGTATACTTTTAAAGTAATTCAATGATTTTTTTTTTTAATTCAAGGCAGAGATAGAGTCTACAAATCTGAGTATACCTTAACTCTGAGAATAACTCGAGAATTTGGCCATAACTATGGTATTTATCTACTTTTTTTTTTAATCACTATGATCAAGCGTTTGACCACCATCCTGCCTGATGTTAAGCAGCGATGTGGTCTACGATGGAGCACACTTGTTCAGTAGGTACCTATTCACACGCGACTTGAAGACCTTCAAACTATACTGCGCAGGAAACACAGACTCCGGCAAGTCGTTCCACATCCTGGCGGTACGCACTATGAAAGTGGACGCAAACCGTTTGGTTCGCGTACTTGCCATACCATAGTAACAATCCTCTAGAAGTACTGTTAATTTATTAACGATGCTGTCATTATCAAGAACTACTTCACCTTATCAATGTAGGTACACAAGGCCCAATGTAATTACCTTATTACTTAAGTATGTCTGCTTTGACAAAGAGATAACCCGTATAGCGAAAAAAAAAAAGAAAAGAGCACTAAATGGATATAGCAACTGGGTGTTATTAAAATATTGGGGTCACGAAATCGAGCACGTTTGTTCGGTGCGATGACAGCGACGGTAATGGATTCGGCACTAATAAACATAACTAGCGTAATAACGAACATTCCTATTTATTTTTCATAACAAACTTTGTATAAACTATATGACGTGTTTGGAGCAAGAGAAATGAAGAAAGGAGCAGGGGTTTGCGGGGTTGCTTCACGCTTCGGACATAATGTTTTAATTATGAGCTGATACATACACACATCAAAAGTGTCTAGGGATCAAGTACATTTTAGAAGATTGAAATCAATAATATATTAAAAAAAACTGAATTCATGAATTGATAAGTCATTGATATAGGCATTGGGAATTAGGTAGGAGACCAATCCAGAAGATTAGATTTGATTTAAATAAATTAGATTTTTTTAGAGCTAAAAATGTTCTTGACACTTTTGATGTGTACAAATAATTAATATGTTGTGTTGTTCAGATATTTTGAGAATAGGGCCGACTGCCCGACGGCAATTGCGAACGTGACTGAAAAAAAAACGTGACCGACGGATTTTAAACTCTCCGAAAAGTATTGGCAATCTATATATATAAAAATGAATTGATGTTCGTTAGTCTCGCTAAAACTCGAGAACGGCTGGACCGATTTCGCTAATTTTGGTCTTGAATTACACGGGGAAGTCCAGGGAAGGTTTAAAAGGTGTATTTCTTCCAATACACGGGGTACAAAGGCTTCCTATGGCAAACAAATGTTTGCCGGACCAGCTAGTAATTGGAATAATATTCTGATTCAATTTTTTACATCTTCAATAAGATCCCTCAAAAAATCAAAGAATCCTTTTGTACACCGCTATACCCACTTAAGTTTACTTTTACGTATCTAATGGTAGAAATAGAATTATTATGTTACTTCCCAGAGAAACATGGGGTTATTTTCTTGAAAAATCTGTTAACAAATATTTTCTTTTAAAAGAGAAACCCCCGTCCCGCGCGCCGCGTCCTGATGCCGCCGCCTGGACAAAGGAAATGCGATCCTAAATCAATAGCTATTCAATCTAGAGCTCTTTATCACCACTTCCCATCCGACTTGGTCCGGGACTCCGGCGGCGGCGGAGGCGGCGGTGGACGGATGGGCCGCGGAAGTCGTATGGAAAATCTTAGACATTGGAAAATTGTTTTCACCATGCTACACTATGATCCGTTTTTATAAATAATTCACGTATCCATATGGTTGAACGATACGACTATCTGACCTTTCTTCGGTTCATACCGTGGATATGTTGTATCAGTACCGATACAATACTAGCTATAGAATAACAAAAAAATACCCTCTATTGCAAAGAAATGTGAAAATTTTAACGTTGACCGATTCGGCGATCAAACAGTTAATGCAACAACTTAATGCAAAACCTGTGGCTTAGTTAAAACTAGTCAAAAGGAGACGCTGCTAAAACCGCTATCTTCGATAGTGTATTAGTTCTAAATAAAGGACTAAAATTTGAAATTACTATTTCAACTACCTTTTACTCGGATGCTGGAATGAAACAGGTAATGCTAAAATTGCCCTGAAAAAATCGGTCCAAGTCAACAAACCTACTTAGCGAAAATGACGATGAAACGCTTAAGCGCTCCACGTTGTTTACCTAAAGAAAAAATCCCTTCTGTTGTACAAAGTAGCATTTTATCGGTCACGTAGAAATCCAGTGGCGGAATGGCTGAGGTTGAGTGATCGCAGTGCAATCCGAAAGTAACAAACGAAATTACTTAACGTTGGAGTCAAAGTAAGATGAAAGGTATCCTTTAAGAACAGGTCGTGGAATGTGGGAAATAGCCGGATGAAACATGCAAAGCGGTTTTCGTTGAACGCTATTTTATTTGGGCACGAATAAAACAAATTCTTTTTGTATAACTTTTATTATAAGAGTGAAAAGAGGTGCATTACGCATTCGTGTCACAAGTTTTACAAAGAGACGCCTTCGTCTCTATAATCTAGATAACACTCTGTTTTATAGACAACTCTGCCTATCCCCCTCTCGTGAAGCCCACGTAGGACGAACATTTTTGTACATATAATAAAAACTATCGAGACTAAATACACTATTGTAAAAAAAATGTTGTTTGTTACTTATCTTTGAATACCTTTTTTATTGATTGGCTCACCTCATATGTCATGCAATAAATAAATAAATAAAGATTCGAACACAACTGGCGCCATCTATCCTAACTACTAAAGGGCCCTGAACTGTTCTCCTCAAATGACAACACACAGTAAAATAGAGCAACGACTTTGTCGTGTGCCGTCTGTATCAGTGATATGAAAGAACTACTCACTAGCAACACGTATTTCAGCAAAATCGCATGCTTGCTTTTAATGAAGGTGGAGTGTCATTCTACAAAAAGTCTAGCGAATAAAAGCGAACAGGACGTTCTTGGAAATTACTCTCATCGTAATAAATTCAACGTGGAATTCCATCGAAGTGTCGCACTTTAAAGAAATTCTCCCTATGCGGTTTCAAAGTTGTCTATATACTTTTTGGCAAGAGGTTTAAATGAGTTTATGTAAATGTACATATTTTCCAATAAAATACATCGGTACATTTCTAAAAACACGCTTTAGTTTATTAGTAAATTATATAAACTGTCAAAAGAACGAGTAAACGTTAGTACAATCGGTACGGAGGTAAGAGTGCATTTACAATAAAATGTTTGTCGTCAATTCAGTACGTGGTCCACAAATGTAAGCTAATTTAACATAGCTTCGCGCCTGTCTTCTAGAGGGGTAGGCGGAGACGATAAGCGGCATAATGTTAAAATTACCATGACAGAACCATGGTCCACAAGTCTTATCTACCGGCCAAGTCACACCTAATACTAGGCGGTTTATTCTCCGCGGGGTGACATTAGCGTCATCTAGCAGTTGAGTGCCGTACTGCACTCACACAATCACAAATATTAAAATACATTAATAATTACTACGGCGTACACAAATGAATATTAAGGCGAGGGCTGACGCGTCGCAAGGTGGCCACCATAAATAAACCTACATTTGGGTCGCAAGTCCCAAACACTAGCGCACAGTTTCCTCCTTGTACCACCGCTATGGACCCGGCACCGGCACGGTGAATCCATGGAACGCTAAGAATTCGATCTCTCTCTAGTAGAAGTAGGGATTAGCGTGTTGAATAGCAGATAGGTAGGTTGCACAGAGATTTGAGAGATCTGAGTGAAGTAGGGTATCAACTTGTAATATGTATGTAACAGTGCACGCCAGTGCACTGGCTTTTATGACAAGGTAGGCAGTAATACCCAAGGATTGATACCTATGCATAGGTAACTTATCTTTACGAAATATAGGTAGATAGGTAGGTACCGAAGAGTAGACCCACAAAACACAGGACCTTCGTTAGCATTAGCATGTCGTGAGTACAACAAAAGCAAAACTAGCAATAACTCTATTATTAGGTCGGGTAGCCAAAATACAAAGGTAGGCAGTGTGTTTTTGCCTATATGGTGTGCACGCTACTGGTATGTAAAGTATGTTATGCTGTGAAAAGATCTTCGCGACGAAAAGCGTCGATAACGGCGTGACACCCAAATCAATTCATAATAAAAAGGATCACCTACTTTCGTGTGAATGATCCTTAGGACCAAGGACATTGTTCATGTTGTTTTATTTGATGACAGCGACTATTTTAACAAATCAAATATAAACAAATTCGTACGAAGAAAAGTAACCATAAGTACGAAAAATATGTAGGTAATGGGGAATTTTCTTTGACGTTTTTCTGGCATATTTCCGGCGAAGAACTGTCATTACTTTAAAACTTTGTTTGGAAAGTATCAGAAAAATGTTAAAGAAAATTCCCCCATTGCAACGAAAGAATGAATGAAACAAGGTTGACATCTTCATGAAGTACTAATATTTTTAGAGGAGCAGCTAAGTTCGCTCTATTTGTTCGTGGGTTTCAGCATGAAATCGATCTTTGGATTATTATGGATTGTGATCTGGAAACCAAACACGTGTGCGTAAACTTATATAGATAAACTGTTTTAAGTAAGCTATCTAAGCTTCGGAAATGAAGAGTGACTAATTCTCACTGCCTAATTATAAAAAAAGATAGAACCAGGTGTTAAGTTTTACGCTCAATGATGCAAAACATGAATGCCATTTGAAAATAATCTAAACATATAAAAGGAGAAACTGACTGACTGACATATCAACACACAGCCCAAAAGCCCAAACCGCTTAACTTAAGCACTTGAAATTTGGAACAGACGTAGCTTAGGTGCCGTAGGGGTGCACTAAGAAAGGAATTCCAGAAATTTCCCCGCGAACGGTAATTACCGGGAAAATACTTTTATATGAAAAATCTAAATCGCACAAGTGAGACGCTTGAAAATTGGGATGCAGGTACTACTAAACTATCATCATCATCGGCCACATAACGTCCACTGCTGGACGAGGGCCTCCCCCAATGAGATCCGTCATTTGGGGTGAAATGCCAGTAATCGCCACGCTTGACAGGTGGGTTGGCGATCGCAGTGGTGTTGTGGTTTAACTCACAGAGAGCGCTGCTGCCCGTTCTCTGGAGAGCTCCCTCGGTCGCCTCTTACGACCCCCATGACGGGAAAAGTTGGGCTGGGGTAGTGACACATGTATTCTATTCGCCGTCACCACACGGCTAAACTACGCGAATGAAATCGCGGGGCTTCCGTTAGTTTAAAATATTTGTAATAACATAAAATTCTCGAAACACTTGCGCAAAACTATTGATTCTACTAAAGGAACACGCTAGAGTAATTATTTAGTTGACTCAGTCAGTATGATTGATTGACATGAGGCAAATATTTTGACATTGCCAGTGGGAATGTCGACCTCTTCATTCGTGTTGTATGAAGTGCTATAATATAGTCTTTGGTAGCAATACCGCCTTCGTCTTAGGGAAGATGTTGAGGGGCAGCCTTATTTTTTTTAAACACACCGTTAAAATATTGGGTAAATAATATTAGCAGCATATCTATCAATTCATTGACAAGTGGCAGAGACACATAGCTAAATATTAGTATTCGCTATTATTTCTCACATCGGGCAGTCGGCACTTACCTTAGTCTTAAGAAATTATTGTAATACTTTTAATTAAATAACTTTTTAGTAAATTGTTTTTTTTTTGAGTCCTCCGTTTGCCGCTAACGTATCATTAAACGCTATTTAATTCACGTGGTTTGAATATTTCATACAAACTAAACATCTTACTTCTTACTAATATTATAAATGGGAAAGTGAGTTTGTTTGTTTGTTCCGATTTCACGCCGTAACTACTGAACCGATTGCTTTGAAATTT
>SJJU01015065.1:0-10111 GCA_012932125.1 Conopomorpha cramerella
ATCCCGACATTCCAACGGGAACGGGTTGAACGGGAAGGAAATGTCAAGCAAGTCGGAGAAATGCGGCCATTTTGATTGTAAATAAAAAATATAAATAATTTTTGTATTGTATCGCCATTGCACCCGTGCAAAGCTGGGGCGGGTCGCTAGTGTATTTATAAACTAAACAGTCTACGTGGTTTAATCGTTTAATAAAAGTATTTCTTTTGTGGGTCAGGGTGTTTAAAAGTAATACAATACTATCGAGATAAGGCGAGTATACTAGACGGTATGTGACCCCTATACCGGCGATTGATCCACTCCTTATCACATTCGGTTACAGGACATTTTCTAAGAAAGTGCCTATGCCTACCCCGCTTTAGGATTAAAAGGCGTGAAGTGCTTTAATTTACTAAACTAATGAATATAAATCAATAAATAGTATAAAACAACGCCTCCCGCAATCTGTCCATATGTATGTTAAAATCTTTAAGATAACGGGTATTTCATGCGTTTGTCTTTAGTAGATACCTAGAGTGATTATGTATATAATATTATAACAGAGAAACACACGGAGTTTATATTGCATATTAGCAAAACTACGTTTGCCGGGTCACTATAATTTATTTAAAAAAAAAGATTTTTATAAAATTATAGTGACTTTATCTTATCTTATCTTTGATTTTGATTTATCTTATTTTTTTTCATACTCTGTTTAAATGTGGCAAACTAAACGAATTCACGAGAGCACTTTGAAACCAAAATACTAGACGAATTGAGAAACGAACGCAAAATTGAATTAGGATATCCATTTTCACTAGTAATTTCTAGACTATTCGATTTTGAGGCGAACCGGCACGTGGTAAGCAAAGTGATTCAATTCTCGCTAATAATTTTCGCCATTGTCAATCGCTGATATCGATTTTCATAGAATAATTAATACCTACTTATTTTTATATTCACTGCTTAATTTTAAATTACCCAAGGTAAGAGCGTCTGTGGTCCAGTTGGTCGGATCCTTGACTTGTAACCGGGAGGTCCCGGGTTCGAGTCCGGCTACTGGAGGTGTACCAATGGGACTCTTTTTCAGAGCCTATGTACGCAACGCAACGCTCGTACGGTGAAGGGACAACATCGTGATGAAACCCGCACACCACAAGGTGTGTGAACCCTATAACGGCGATGGGCTCACCCCCTGTCACGTTGGGTTAAATACGCTTGGTGAACCGTAGGCTTTAGCAAGTGCCTCTGCGTACCCCTCTTTGGGATTAAAGGCGTGAAGTGTATTACCCAAGGTCAAATATAATATTTTAACGACACTCGAGAAACGCACTCAGCACATGATACCAAACGACTTTCCCTAAGGAATTTTATGTCAAAACTGAAATTTACCTCTTAATGCAAAGTGGCAATCACCTAATACGTAACATTGTATGAATAGGTCAAATATTTTTTTTTCGTTTTTAAGCGACTTCAAAAACCTTTCTCAATTCGACCGCTTTTTACAATGGTGAATTTTCTTTGACGTTTTTCTGACAGATTTTCGGGTGGACTACTGTCATTACTGTCAAACTGGCAATAAACGAATTGAATTGAATTGAAAAAAAAAAACTTTGTTTGGAAAGTATAGAGAGGAGTACTGTAAATACTGTCAAACTTTGTTTGGAAAGTATAGAGAGGAGTACTGTCATTACTGTCAAAACTTGTTTGGAAAGTATGACAGTAATGACAGTTCTCCGCCCGAAAATCTGTCAGAAAAACGTCAAAGAAAATTCACCATTGTTCGCGGATAACACCGTCGACTATGAAGCGATATTTTTTTTTTGGAAAGAAGATATTCCCAAGTTGGTACCATGACACGGACATCAGGGTCTGATGATGGTAAACCCGATAAATCGAGAGGAACTTTAAAAAAATTAATAGGCGTTCGGCTAGTACTGGTTGAGGTCAGTTATTTTTAATTAAAATAAAATACACTTCACGCCTTTTAATCCCAAAGCGGGGTAGGCAGAGGCACTTGCTTAATTTTTAATTTACAATCTATATATTGCACTATTTATAACTTAACAACGGGTGAACTAATTTAGTTGAATATTGGTGGAGAGGTAGCTTAGAACCAAGAGACGGACATAGAATACTTTTTGTCCCGAGCCTGTGGGACATGGACATGCTATACATATAGAGGGTTTTATAGTTTGTATGAAATACTGAATAAACTACGCGGATGAAATCACGGGGCGTCCACTAGTTATTGATGTAGCTTGTAGCTTACACATCCAACGAGTATTTAAAAGATCATCACCTAAGTACCTGTCAGCGATGGGACCTTACAAGGCAAACATGCCACTACACCGACGATGCCATCATGTTTTTGAGGGTCTATTAGGTTCCGTAGGTTAGACACTTACCACACTACTACACCGTTTAGAGTCTTAGCAATACTATTCCAAAGATATACTAGACTCAACATGTCATTAGTATATCCAGTACGGAATAACGGGGACGATTATTTTTGATTTAGTCATAAATGACGTTCATCATGCTTTGTGTTATGCTACTGTATATCTGTATGTTATAGCACTTATAACGATGGAATAAAGAAATTATGACTTTGACTTTGAATGACCAATTTTTTACCGACTTTCGGAGGTTCTCAATTCGTCTGTATTTTTTTTATTATTGTTACCTCAGAACTTTCGCCTGGGTGAACCGATTTGGATGTTTTTTTTTTATTAGAAAGCTGGTGCTTCCTGTTTGGTCCCATATAAATTTAGTTCCGTTCCGACAGTGGCATCCTTGAGATGTGAGACCACATATATGTCAAATTTTACTGATTAAAGTCGGTTCTTTTTTCTTTAAGTTATGTGTTACCTACCCCTCTGTGAGACAGGCGTGAAGTGATATACGTATGTTGTTGCAATAAACTTGTAAAAATCTTAACTTAGGCGCCGCACCCTCCAAGCTGGAAATTAGAATGAAAACAAAAAAACCGTTTTTATCGTATAAAATACAACACATCTCAACATAGGCAGCCCAAAACATTATTTAAAGGAAAAATTATTAAACTTTTCTTTTGGAAAGTCAGTAACATTAAAATATAAAAGTAATTTTGTGATATTATCTTTAGCCACGCCTTATTAGCATGCATTACAGTATATATTACAATTTCCTGTTATGATTTTTTAGGGTTCCGTACCTTATAATTAAAGAATAACCGAACCCTTTGTTGTCACTCTCCTTTAAAATTCCCAAAAAATCTTAAATCCACTGTCCCATGGCGTGTGAAAATTACACTTCTAAGCCAACTCAATCAAAAGATACAGAAAAGAAATACGAAAGACAGCCGTTCAAGGCGCAAGTTTTCAACTTTCACAAGGGGACTAAAGACACTTTCATAACCAAGATTTCAATATGGATTTTTTTTCACTGTTTCATAACCAGTTATCAAACCAAACTTTTTTTCCATTTTTACAACCAGAACCTGCTATTCATGTCTGGTCTCCTAGTACTTTTCTGAATAATGAGAGTTTACACAAACATGCAATAGGGGGTATGTGATTCAGTCAAACTAAAAAGGTGAAATTAAGTCTTAAGTAAAATAACTGGTTATGAAACAGTGAAAAAAAAATCCATATTCATAACTGGTTATGAAATCTTGGTTATGAAAGTGGCCGAAAGGTATAATCCGTCAACTAATTCGACATCGATTTGACATTTCGTATAATGTACGGATAATAGATTTTTCGAAAGATACATTATCTGGGTAGGAGATTATATTATATATAGATTACATTTGATAGTTTTAATTCTCTATCGTTGAAAATTCGGCGACATTATGTCGCAAAGTAACCGATCTATCTGTGAAGTCGTTCGTCGATCTGTGAAATTAATAAACAGACTAGGTATACAGAATACTTACAATTCTCAAATTATTTCTTACATCACATACATACATACGTCACGTCCACGATCTCAGCAAATATATTTCACCTTTTCCACAATCATACATCAAAATAATAAGAAATCTTATTTCCTTCAAGTTTATACGGAACCTTCGGTGCACGAGTCCGACTCGCACTTGGTCAGCTTTTTATAATACATAACATTTACGGTTTCTAACCGCATCGCTTTGTGAAGAAGTAAATATTTTACGTGATCGTCATAGCAAATTTACCCTTGAAAGGTATATTTAAAACATTTTCTTTGTGTAAAAACTTGGTTCAGTATAAACTCACCTGGTTTTAGGAATATAGGTCAAAGTGAGGTAAAAAATATGTTTTTTTTTCGTTAGAATTCACTTCCGGTACCTTTACATTTACTTACTTTGCACAGGTATGAAAAAAATATTCTGTCCAGCGATAGTTATGATTCGTAAAACAGAGCTCAGATACAAAAAAATACCGGTTTCGTGAATAGCCATCAGGTGGCGCAACATAATAATCCGTGTAAACGAAATAGCAACCCCAGCTAGTATTTAGATAGAACATAGTAACAATTGTACTAGATACCGCAAAATGCATTTTCGACACGGTTTATTGCAAAATAAACTTGGTACAGCAGACCGAACCGTAATGATTAACCTTTTGCAACTCGTAAAACTGTCTCTACAGTTCTACAAATAGAGTTGAATTTACTGAAGCTACTTTAAGTGAGCATTACTTTTATAACGTTCAGCGGCGGCAGAGAATTTACGATGACTACGCAGCTACCACGTAGCATTGTGCTACGGCCGTAGTAATGACGTAGCGTTGCAAAAACGTAGACTTCAGATGTATGCAACTTTTTTTAATTAGTATTGCTAGCCCAAAGGCCTATTTTATCATAAGGTACTGATATTCACTTGTAAAGATCATTCGCAATGATTTTTACATGAAAGAAAAAATAGTATAACATTTTACATTTTTTAACATTTTACTTTTATGAGCGTCTGTGGTCCAGTTGGTCGGATACTTGACTTGTGATCGGGAGGTCGCGGGTTCGAGTCCAGCTAATAGACGTGTACCAATGCGACTCTTTTCAGAGCCTACGTACGCAACGCAACGCTCATATGGTGAAGGACAACATCGTGATGTAACCCGCACACCACAAGGTGTGTGAACCCTATAACGGCGATGGGCTCACCCCCTGTCACGTTGGGTAAAATACACTTGGTAAACCGTGCGCATTTGCTTTAGCAAGCGCCTCTGCCTACCCCGCTTTGGGATTAAAAGGCGTGAAGTGTATTTTTTTTTACCTTTTTTCAGTTCGACAAATATGAAAACAACGAATGGTCGAAGCTCTATAACAAATGAATGCTCAAGTCAATCAGCACCTTAAAACTGATCACTGAAGATAAATTACAAGGGTCGTATTTAGCCATAGGTTGGGTGAACAGTTATTATATTTTTTCGCACGTGTGGATCAAGATTCTCAACAATTCTTCTCGTTTCTCGACAGTTTAGATGTAGTAGTTAAAACTCGTATCAGCTTATTTGATTAATAAAGAGAAGAGAATCTACTTCAGCTAAAAATATAAAGTAAAATATTACAACTTTTACGGTCTCAGATGATAGTAATTGTCAGAACTGAGACAAATTGAAATGGGACACGAGAAGTGCCAGTTTTCAAATAAATAATAAGATAAAATATTCAACAATTACGGTTCATAAACAATGAACTTATCCGCCAACAAACATAACAAAATCATACGGTCGAATTAAGCAACAGAATATTTTTTTTTGAAGACGGTTAAAAAGAAACGGGCTTTTACTATCAAAGTATTTGAAAGCACACAATGGGCAACATGCAGAGGAGAAAGATAGGTGTAGTTAGTTCTGAGTCTATCACACTTCCTCTTCCGGGTTTATTATAGCCACAAAAATGGAAGTACGACCTCTCCTTTTGTATTGTAAAACGGTATCTTATTTCCCACACAAAACATATGGGACGACACAAAATGTGCCATAGGCAGTAAATCAATACAAGGACACCTAAATTGGCTATAACCAGTAAGTACAAGTCCTAAGATATGTCCCGAATGGCTCGCAAGAGAATGTTTTATGATTTATTTGATAACAATATAAAAGGGCAATAAAAGTGTGCTATTTACGACCGTGCCGTCGTATATCCTAACGACTTAGATATCTGAAATATGAATACGACATTATTATGACTGTATTTTTACCTAATGACTCATATTCTTGAAATACAAAACAAATAACTTTACAGGAAAAGAACCGACTTCAACCAGTAAATTTTGACAAATTTCTGTTTTTTACATCAAATTTTCATACATTTGTGGTTTTTATAGCAAATTTTGACAGATTTGTGGTTTTTACAGCAAATTTTGTTAGATTTGTGGTTTTTACAGCAAATTTTGACAGATTTGTGGTTTTTACAGCAAATTTTGACAAATTTGTGGTTTTAACAGTAAATGATCATAGCAATCATTGAGGTAGGCTCTTGTCCAGCAGTGGACGTCATGTAGCTGATGGTGATGATAATAAAAAAAATCAATAAATTCTAATAATTTCTTGTGCATACCCTTTGTTCCCCTTTAACACTGTGTATGTATCGGAAAAAATACATCAAATAACAATTCACTTATAGAAGATTAAGCTATCGCTGCTCAAGGCTCTAGACAAGCAGTCAACGTAGGTATTTTACAGGTAAATATATATGTAGAGAGTGTTGGCAATTTTCTTTTTTATTATCCATCGAAGTGTCAGACTGAAAAAAAAACAAACAATTATCGCTTTTATTCTCGCGTACTTAAAGGTATAATTTACTCTTTCTGTTAAGCTTCGTAAATTAGGTTACTTCTTTAGAGAACCACCATTATCTATCTGTGTACAGTGTGCCATAATTAATATATTAATTCAATAATTCATTAATTCATCAGGTAAAATCAAATTGGATACCTCCTAAACGCCAGTTAGACACTTTTCTCCTGACACTGAAAAATAAATACGAAACGTATCAAAACAGTATTCCATATCCGGTGAACAGGAAAGTGCACACGCCGTCATATCCGGCTGTAAGCTATATCCAGCGAGCTTCCGTCTGGCTGCGAACGGCGCGACTTAAATCGAGTGGCAATCTCACCTTCGGCAATGGGGATGGGGTTAGGTTTCCTCGAAATATTTATTTTAAATTCATACTTAACATGCTTTTATTATTAATAAAATGTGTAATAGTGTTGTACCTATGGTTGTATACAAGTGTTATGTTACTATCTATACCATGTCCTATTGTTATATTAATACTGACCCGCAACTACTCTTCCCCATGCTGTGGGGTCGACTGGTAGATAATACATTAGCATTAAGTCCGCCTTTTGTACATTTATGTTGCAATAAAGTTTTAAATAAATAAATAAAATGTGAAGTTAGAGTCTCGATAATAGTAATATTAGTGTAATAACAGAACTGGGAAATTTCTGACATGAATAAATATTCTTAGGGAAGTTAAAAATATAAGGTTTCTCAATTCAACCGTATATACGAAGGTCCCTATTAAGAAAGTCGGACTACAAAACGGAACATGTTCCGGAAAGAAGATAGAAGTTTGTTGAATATTATTTTCGTATATTAAATCACGAAAGATTATAAGCTGTTGTAAATTTGAAGTATTGTACCACAAGTAGTTTAGTTTTAATATTCAAAACTAACTTTGTTTAGATATCGTCGAAGCGTTTAAGTACTCGGGGCACGTAAATATGATAAAAACTAATGAAACCAGAAAGACTAATGAATGCGTACGTCCACGCGCGTTTAATTCAATAGTACAAGTGCCAATATGGCAGGAGCCATGAAACATAAATACCATAAGTCATTTACAGCGCCTATAAAAATGAGAAGGCAACGGAAATAAGGTCGTTGCTTAAAGTAGGTATTAATGATACGTAATTAGGTGTTACTTAAACTTATCAATGCTGAAGGGGAACTTTGTACGGACGACTAGTATTACTAGTATTAGTACTAGGTACTAGTAAGCATTGGTTCTAGTCGGTTCTTTTTTTTAATCATAAGTAACTGTCTTAATAATCATAATAATTAGCTGTTACGTTTCCATCAAACATCCACATGAGTTACTTGGTATGCTTTCTTGCTAAGATTTGTCCAATGGTATAAAGTACGGTTACAGTCATCATCATCACATGAATAAAATAAATAAAATCACCATCAGGCCATATTTATCCACTCATGGACATAGGCCTTAAAATAAGTGATAACAAAAAAGGTTCCGAACAGTAGTAGTATCGGTGTACCGGTTAAGATCCGCATCGTAAATTGTCAAACGAAAATGGTCAGTCATGCATAAGCGTGTTTCTTATTTTTTCTTGTATTTTCAATTTCCAGGCGAGAAGAGCGAATTAAAAAAAATACCACTCTGTATGTAAACTCGACAAAGAATCTTAAGTCTATCACCGTAAGGCTGAATGTCGTATGAATGTCATAAGACTTTAAGGTTCATATTTTACACGACATGATGCACCAACTCTACCTAATTGATGTTTCAGTGACAGCGGAGGTGTGGTCAAAACTGGTAGACTGAGAAACTGTGAAAATTCTCAGCCGGCCGTACATTTTCAAATGACAGATATTGTTTTTTTATCAAACAACTGTCACGTTAAAAGACTACTTAACACCACCTTGTCATTCAAAATTGAACTTTACCCATCATTTTTTTAAATACAAAAGAGCATACCCATGTCCAGCTGTCTCAGTTATCAACTGCAATTCGAATTCCCAATCGGACAGGGGCGGATTGGAACAAAAAAAAATCACTCAATTCTAAAAATCTCTGCAAGTAACCGGATATATCCAGTCGGAACCGGTTTGCACCGGCGTTGCCCAGCACTACCGGGGCGTTCAAATAAACCTTGTAATAAATCCAGCTACCATCGCCTGAGTGCTTCACCAGCGGGGAAATAATGAAAGTATATTGCTATCGTCAATGATTTGATTGGTAGACAAAGATGATTTCTACGGAGGGAAACATTCTGTTTGTAAACGCAATACGGTGTTGAGCTAAAGAGTATTGCCTGCTCGTTTTAGTTTACTTTCGGTTTGGAAAGCGGATTGGAGATGTCTTTTTCTTATTTGTAAGATTTGTTTTTTGGGTGCCCTTCATTTTTTTATACATTTTAATTGTATGCCAACATTTTTAGATACTCAATAGGTACTTGAACTATCACTGGCAAGTTATACACCACCGTAAAGGTTGTTTTTTTTTGTAGTAGTAGATTTGAATATGGGACTCGAAATATTTTATTAGAAAAGCACATGTAATTATTGAAGATTTGGCTTTGCATAAAAGCTTTACTAAGATCACAGCCACAAGCATGTTTCAGTACTCTTCTTCTTGTCTTCTGTATCACATGCAACAGATTTTTAATTTGGTTCGTCGTTCGTTCATCGTAGAGGGTGGGGAAGCTTGGAAGATGACGGACTAAAGAAAGACTTACGAAACAATGATTTCGAGCAAACTACGTACATATATTATATTTGAAGACAAGAATAGAAATCGACGTCTGTAATAATTAGGTATATACGCATATAATGCTTTCAGGTGACCGTGTGTGAAATGTCCCGGAATAATTATTTATTTAAGTGTTTTTAGGGATTAAAAGGCGTTAACGCGCACTGACATGGTATTTAATATTAAAACGGGTGGGAATGCTTGTCTTTGGTTAATTTTCGCGCTATAATACCCGTTTTAAACTTTTAATATTTGTGACTGATTTTTTTTTTCAGATTTTAATGAATTTACAACATCATCATCAGCCACATGACGTCCACTGCTGGACGAGGGCCACCTCTAATGATTTATATGATTGATTAGGGGGACATGTCAATAATAGCTACGCTTGCGGGTTGGCGATCATAGTGGTGCAGTGGTTTAACTCACAGAGAGCGCTCCTGCCTGGTCACTGGAGGGTTCCCTCGGTCGCCTTTTACGATATTAAATGTTTAAAACGGGTATTATAGTGCGAAGATTGACCAAAGATAAGCATTCAGCTTACCTTCGTTGTTTGCCCGACGTCAGTCAGTTCGCGACCACGACACATGTAACTGTGTTGAAACGTCGGGCAAACAACGAAGGTAAGCTGAATGCTTATCTTTGGTTAATCTTCGCGCTATAATACACG